>VZRI01002302.1:144312-300415 GCA_013397515.1 Upupa epops | reverse complement strand
AGAAATAAAAAAAAAGAGAGAATCATCGACAATCTTTCTCTTCAAAACAGTGAGGAAAAATGTTAACCTGGCTAACCAAGAGAAAAGAATGAAAGACCAAGCTTACCAATGCTAAACTCATTATTACAATAGATTTAGATGAGTACTCTCCCGGTTCACGATTTTAACACAGTATGACAGCAACAGTGAAACTTATACTCCTTGATGAGAATTGCCTCCTACTCATTGGGTGATTATTTCAAGAGACTGTAAGAAATATTTAACTCTGGGGGGGTAATGGAAGAGTTTAAAATATTTTTAAGGAATTCAAGCCGTATATGTGTTGGCAACCACTGATTTCTAGAAAGATTTAGAAAAAACCTGACCTCTCCCTTACTGTGAAATAGTTTATCTTTGATGTGATGAAGGCACTATTACTGATCTGGAATAAAACAGATTTACTACACGAGGATGAAACAAAGGTCAAATACCACATGTCAAGCAATTTCCTTATGCTGGCCTTAGTAGGTTGCTCTTAGGTAGAACTGAATACACAGGGAAAAAAAGGTCCTATAATGAATTTACTTTAGACAGAAAGTTTTCAAAAAGCATAAGAATGGAGGACCAGAGGGGATTTTGTGGGTCATCAAGTCTGTTCTTCAGCTGCGTAGTTAGAGGTTTTGGGCCTTTCTATAGCTATACCACAACATCACTTTAGTGTCAGGATTTTCTTTTACTCAGTTATTCATTAGTCGAAAGAATCCTTCTCCCTCTCTTATGTGTATTTTCACATACACATTCTTTCATTTGTATTATTAGGAGTAATCACTTCATCTTTATACCTCTTCTCCACTAAGCTCTAGTCATTTTTTCCTAATGAAGCTCTTCATCTTCTGAACATCTTAAATGACCCTGGTCAAGCTGAATTTATTGCTTTTGAATAGTGTGCACTAGTTTGGCATTCTAGTTGAGAACTCAGTTATCATAGTAGTAGAAATGTTTTCCCAGCTCCAGTAGATCGCTGATTTTGTGCATTCCAGCATCCTTCATAGCATGTTGTTTATTTTACTTTTCTTCACTTCATAGTCACCCATGATGTACTGGACTGTGTGCTTGCTTGGACTCAAGAAAGTCAAATATATACTCATATAAAATTAAATAAATTCATACAGTAGCTCTGTACAATAATTATTTAACCTAATTCTCAAAGCTACTCACAACACATATTGAACTGAGCTTGAGATCACTGCCAAAGCAATAACAAATACAGTGTTATGTCCCTTCTACACATCTGTAAAATATTTGTCAGAGTTTTAATGCACAGGTACCCAGAATCATGTGATTCTGGCAATATCAGATTCACAACCCTCCTAGGAAATCAAAGAAATAGTGAAGAAATAGAAAGAATAATACCTCCTGGAAAGAGCTTTCAAGGCCAGATACCGGTTTTTGCTGTCCAACATGAATATAGTAATGAAAAAACTGCACTAACACACCTAGATGGCAATTATCTCTGAGAAAGGAATTTAATCCAACATACCTGGAGATAAATCCAACTCATACTAGGTATTAACTTCTGGCTATGCAGCTGAGGGAACCTCTCTTTTAAGACAGAGTTGGGAAGGTGGAACTTGTTTAGACAAATTTTACTGAAGAAAACAAATCCAAAACTTACAATTTTTTTACTCTCTCTTCTACAAAATAAATACGTTAATTGTAATTCCTTCCCTTTCAGTCAGTATCTGCAGCCACAGCAGGTAGCCGAAGAGCTCAAGCAACACTGAAGCTTTGACAAGCCAAAATAAGTTTCAGGGCAAGAAGACAATCCTGTGAAGATTACCTGGTTATCTTTCTGTTTCCTTTAGATGATGCAGAGGTTTCAAATAAGAGATGAAGAAACAGTAAAATATTGTCTCTTCCTTTCTAACAAAACAATCTGTAAAGACTGATATTCAAGATCGGAACACAGGTAAACACAGAAGGACGATGTCTCATACTGTTTTGATATGCAATAGGTTGCTCATTAAAAATCTAATTGATGCTGTGGGAAAGTGTAAATAAAAATAAGAATTAATCATGTTTAGAAATTGGCCAACCTGTATTGAATTCTCATTCTCTAATATGCCAATGCTTTAGAATGAAAGAAATATTACAGGCTGCATTTTCTTTTATAATTCTTACCACTGCACAGAACATCAATGTTTATTATATTAATCACCTTTGTGTAATAACATTGAACTATTTTGTGACAAACAATACAGAACGTTAACTTTTCTTTAAAAAACACAGTCCCATCAATTGGCTACTGACTCCAGTGAAAGTCTATTTTGGGTAAGGAAGGTGGGATTTAGCTGTACTAAAATGTAGCTGTACAGAAATAATAAAGTTGATGATTTTCAGATGCTGTAATATTCACAATAATATTGGCCACAGAAAATCTCACCCAACTGTAAAGATTCAGACATGAAAACAAATAACTTTTCTATTACAGAGGAATATGAAGACTTCTTATGATGATTTTTCCTGTCTGCCCTCTCTTCAGACAGCCAGATACTGGTAGCAGATGTAGGAGTGAAAGGACTTCTTTATAGCCAAATTCAATGCCCATCTGCAAAGTGTTTTTCATCCTAGAATGATATTATTTCTAAAGAACTAAACAAACATCCTGGTTTTTTAGGAGATTATTGTGTTGTTACCAGGAAGACAAAGAGGGAAGAGGAAAAGTGATGTGTCTTTAAACTTGGTGTCTGGGACAATACTTTTCCTGGCATAAGCATAAAGCCAAGCTTAAATGCTTGCCTGAGATGCAGAAGCTATGTAACGCCAGTCAGGAAATGCACTTGAAGCCAACTGGAAGTCTTTACAAACTGGCTGTACACTTTAGCCTGTGTTCTTCTAAATGATGGAGCTAGAAGAAAGGCATGAAGGAATGAAAATAACTATGAGTGAACACAGTAAATATTGTTTGGCCATTTAGGAAAATTTGCCATATAAAATCTAAGTGCTTGGTTAAAATAGTAGGTTAGTGTTAAATTATCCCTTGTTTTCCTCTTCCCTTCCCTTCTCATTCTCAATCTCAATGGATTGAGAGCAGCCCTCAGGCAACGACTTGGGGGTATTCAGAGACAAGAAGCTCAACATGAGTTGGCAGTGTGTGAGTGCAGCCCAGAAGGCCAGCTGTATCCTGGGCTGTTTCAGAAGTGTTACCTGCAGGTCAAAGGATGTGAAGGATGTGATTCTCCCTCTATGCTCTGCTCTTGTGAGACCTGACCTGGAGTACTGTGTCCAGTTTGTGATTCCCAATAATAAGGTGGACATTGTACAAGTTAGAGCATGTCCAGAGGAGAGCTACAGGAATCACCAGAGGGCTGGAGCATCTGTTCTGTGATGACAAGCCGAGGGATTTGTTGCTGGACAAGAGATAGCTCCTGGGGGACCTTACAGCAGACTTCCTGTACCTGAAGGTGGACCCTGCAGGAAAGCTAGAGAGAGACTTTATAAGGGATNACCTGGAGTACTGTGTCCAGTTTGTGATTCCCAATAATAAGGTGGACATTGTACAAGTTAGAGCATGTCCAGAGGAGAGCTACAGGAATCACCAGAGGGCTGGAGCATCTGTTCTGTGATGACAAGCCGAGGGATTTGTTGCTGGACAAGAGATAGCTCCTGGGGGACCTTACAGCAGACTTCCTGTACCTGAAGGTGGACCCTGCAGGAAAGCTAGAGAGAGACTTTATAAGGGATTGTAGTGATAGCACAAGGGGGAATGCTTTCAAACTAAGAAAGGGTAGGTTTAGATTAGATCTTAGGAAAAAAATTCTTACTATGAGGGTGGTGAGGCACTGGAACAGGTTACCCAGAGAAAGTGGGGACACCCCCTTTCATAAAGTGTTCAAAGTCAGATTGGACTGGGCTCTGAACAACAAACATGGTCCAGTGAGAGGAGTTTGTGCCCATGGCCAGGTGGTTGGAACTAGATGATCTCTGCCATATTTTCCAACCTAAGCCTTTCCCTTCTCCCCTCCCCTTCCCTCCCCTCTTTCTCTCCCTTTGCCTCCCTCTCCATTTCCATCCTTTCCTTATTGCTATCCTTCAAATGTGTGTTGTGTTTATAAAATGGAGATATTGATTCCTAACCTCTTTCTGTAGAAAGAGATGGAACAGTCTGCAGAAGCAGAGCACACATGAAGACACATCTTAACAGCCAAAGGTCAGGTGAGAATTCCAGATCCAAATTTTCCCAATGGTAAAGGTTTTTATAGTCCTGAATCAAATGAAACACACACCAAAATGATGAACGATAAAACGTTCTATGAAATAATACAAGGCTTGTTTGTTTAATACAAGGCTTGTTTTAAGGAGAAAGTTTCAAGTAGTTTTTGCATCCAGAAGGAGAAGCTGGCTGGGATGGAAAAATGCCTTTGCTATTGCTAGGTAGGTATTTTAACAAAATTAAATCACTTGGACATTTTTACTCCTTCAAGTAATCTTGAGTCCTGTACGTAGTTTGTTCTGTCAAAACACGGACAAGCACAAGTTCCATAGAATCATGGAATCATAGAGCCATTAGAGATCAGAAGGGACCTTGAAAGATCATCTAGTTCAATCCCCCTGCCACAACAGGATCACCTAGACCAAGTCACACAGGAACACAGCCAGGTGGTTCTCGAACATCTCCAGAGGAGGAGACTCCACAACCCCCCAGGGCAGCCTGTTCCAATGCTCCGTAACCCTCACTGGGAAGAAGTTCCTTCTGATATTGATATGGAACCTCCTATATTCCAACTTGCACCCATTGCCCCTTGTCCTATCACCAGATGACCCTGGGAAGAGCCTGGCTCCATCCTCCTGACACCCACTCCTCACATATTTATAATGACATCACACCTCAGCCTCTTCTCCAAGCTAAAGAGATCAAACTCTCCCAACCTTTCCTCATAAAGGAGGTGTTCTACTTCCTTCATCTTCATTGCTCAATGCTGGACACCCTCCAGCAGCTCTGTGTCCTTGAACTGAGGCCCCAGTCTAGTTTGATCAAAACTGTATTTCTACCTTATACTTCCTTGCAACAAGGTCAGTGGCTTCTGCAAAGACTTACTTTTGCCCTGAATGTGAAAAAGTTCTTCTAAAAATACTGCTCCGTTCCTGCCTGCCAAAGCAACAACATTGCTAAATAAACCAAATTATATTGTCACTTCATAGTTAAGAGAAAGGCTATTAAGAGAGCTACAAGTATTTATAACTCTCTGTGATCAGTATCTTACGTAGCCTGTTACTGGAAAGGAGATAAACTGCTGAAGTGATAGCATCTGGCACATGCTGTGCTCTGTATAACAATTATCATCGGACTATATTGGAAGGTATCTACATTGTTGACATTTTTCCTGTGAGGTTTTGTATAAATTATTTTTTATTAAAAAAATACACTATGAAGCCTAACAGAATTTAACCTGTAAGATGTTTTTTTTTCTGACCTGTGTTAAGGACAACCAACTGACTGATTGCCATAAAATACTGTAAGACATTTCCCAAGTGTCTCTTTTTTTTTGCTTTTTATCTGTATTTGTAATTACTTTCCTGACTGCCTACCTGTTTGGCAGCCCAGCAGTTGTATTTCATTTAAACCACTCTGGAATATTTTTTAGATTGTTACGTAACACTGACTTCCTGATTTACAGTACATGATGCCCTGTCTCCTGTGATAACGCAGACTTCTTAATAGGGCAGATGCAGCCTACAAAAGCTAGGAGCTGTATGTTGAAATGACTACTTTGCTTTCTTTCGCATTTTGCATACCTTTTTAGCCATTTGTCTTGGGAGGGAGGAAACATACACTGCTGTTTTCACCTGGTTACGTTGCAGATTATAGCTACAAACCTAGGAGACAGGAGATGAGTAAGACTAAGGAGAGTTTCTGCAGAAAGTCATGTTCTTTGAAGGAAACATTGCTGAACATGGAGTGAATGCTTGTTTATAAATCACACTCAGAGTCACTGGAGGAGGCCTGCAGCTGTTTAGGGAATGCAGAATCACAAAATCTTTTAGGTTGGAAAAGACCTTTAAGATCACAGAGTTCAACCGTCAACCTAACTATATCAAGCCCACTGCTAAATCATGCTCTTGTGTGTACTATATGTCCATGACTTCAGTAAGGCATTTGACACAGTCACACACAGCATCCTTGCAGCCAAACTGAGGCAGTGTGGACTGGGTGATTGGGTAGCAAGGTGGGTTGTGAACTGGCTGCAGGATAGAAGCCAGAGACTAGTGGTTACTGGGACAGAGTATAGTTATGTATCTAGTCGAGTCCCCCAAGGATCAGTACTGGGACCAATCAATTCAATCTATTCATTAATGTCTTGGATGAGGGATTTGGGTACGCTGTCAGCAAATTTGCTGATGACACAAAGCTGGGTGGTGTCACCAACACCCCAGCAGACTGTGCTGCCATTCAGCAAGACCTGAACGGCTAGAGAGCTGGGCAGAGAGAAACTTAATGAGGTACAACAAGGGTAAGATATGTTCCTATGTGATGGTCTAAGTGATCCTGCTGTGGCAGGGGATAGGACTAGATGATCTTATGAGGTCCCTTCTGATCTCTAATGATTCTATGATTCTATGAAAAAGATATATTTTCACTTTCCATAAATCAGCAGGTTTTGATTTTTTTTTTTAAATATTTTATTGCTCAGACCTGGTTAATATCTCCCAAGAGTCTTTTAATAGACTGTATCTTCTTTGCAGAGGAACACATTCAGGTGGGTCTTGGACGTCTCCAGAGAAGGAGACCCCACAACCCCCCTGGGGAGCCTGTTCCAATGCTCCTTCAGCCTCACTGTGAAGAAGTTTCTTCTGATATTGATGTAGAACCTCTTATGCTCCAGCTTGCACCCATTGCCCCTTGTCCCATCACCAGATGATCCTGACAAGATCCTGGCTCCTTTCTCCTGACACCTACCCCTCACGTATTTATAGACATTAGGTTTTTTGTAGGTTAAACTAGTGTCACTAGTGACTAGTGTCACTTCTCTGTCTTATGCATTAGAATAGCAAGTTGTTTCTTGAGTGATAACACTTCCTACACTGTGCTGAAACTCTGGTCAAAACCAAACATCAGGAAACTTTGTAATCATGGCTTCATCTGTCCCAAGAAGGATTGGAAGGATCAGGCCTCAGTTAACAATTTCCTTCTTTTTCACAACCTGCTTTGGAATGTGTTGATTCTCTTGGGCTGTAGCCCCTGTAGCAAAAGTCATCTGTTAGCACGGATGGAAAGGACTTTGTTTGAAACTGAGGTGGGTTTTGCTATAGGTTTTACTGAGTAGTGTGTTAATTTCAAAAGTACTCAGTTGACTAAAAGTACTTGACTATAGTCAAGTAAACCTGATTTCCTAAAGGTTTATGTCTTTCTCTCTGCTGGTTTCTCCCTAATAACTTTTGTAACTTGTAGACAACTTCAACCAAATTCAGGGAGTGCTGGAGGGCTCAAGGGTGTCAAAATATCATAAAACCTGGGGACTGGGTAAAGGATAGAAAACTGAAGTAATGCAACAGTGAAGAAAAGACATTAACAGGAACTTGACTGTTATCTATCGTGTAGTGGATCTTTCCACAGGGCAGTGGGGTGCCCTAGCACCATGTGTGCTGGGTCAGGCCTGGGAGAGGCAGTACAGAGCTAATGGGGATGGTGATAGGAGAAAGAGAATGGAAGGACAATTGAAGTATTGCCTTCCATGACACTGAAGGGTTTAAAAGGTCTTCTGACATAAATCCAAAAAAAAAGTAAGTCATCTTTTATTAATTCCACGGCACAGAAATCACCTCACTTTCTCACTTTGCAAGTCTGCTTTACTGGAGCTGGGCGTCGTTGATATTTTATACAAATGACTTACATACATTTGACATTCCTATTTTCTTTATTTGCTTGTTTACTAGATATCTGTTGTGGACAGGATTGTTGGATTGACTGGAGTTTGTTGTCTCCCTTCACCAATCCCAAGCACCCTGCCTCACTCACCTTCACAGAGAATGACAGAGACGTTAGGCCAGGTTGTACAGGTCATGCTGCCTAAGACATTCTCAGGTGGAGGCAGAGATTCAAGAATGTGCTGAAGAGGTACAAGTAATCACCTTGGAGTGTAGACCAAGGAATTAGGGATGCAGTGGAACTAAATTGCTCCCACCCTAGGAGACTTCCTTCTGCCAGCACACTATTTTCTGTCTTTAAAGCTAAATGATTACCCACTTAAAGGCAAAATTGGTTATACTTTCATCTAATTACAAAATTACTGCAGTGGAACTGGTAAATGGGAGGGCATCTCCTAGGTTGAGCCCTTTTGCTGGGAGATAATGTTTTCTTACACTGGACTGGAACTGGTTAAAAAAAGCTGTGTTGTGAAACATACAGGCTATACAACACTGTGTAAACCCACTTTGCTGAGGGTAACTTTATAAGTCCTTAGTCAATGTTTACTTAGCCACAATAAGCCTACTGTAAGTAATTAAAAGGCTTCTTTGTTTCCTTTCTAGTTTGTGTCATAGGACTGGTTTATTGTTGTTGGGTGGCAAGTTATGAGGATTTCCTAGGCCAGCTCGTTTATTTTATTTGACTATTGGGTCTTGTTGCCGTTTGGAAATTTCCTGATTTCACTTGTATTTCTGGGCTGCTTTCAGAGGTCTTTGAGCATGAGCAAGCTAAAAGGAGAAACTGTGATAGTTAATAAAGGACTGCAGCTGTTAGCACAAGCCTCATATAGCAGCTCTGCTGTCACTCTTGAACTCTGGCATCTTTCACCGCCAGCTTCCCAACCTTTCTTTCTCCTGACACCATGAAGAAAAGGTAGCTAAAAAAGTGATGTGGGAGGCCAGGAGATGAAAAGCAGAGACCACCTACCAATAAAAATTCCATGAATCCTCCCAGCCCCACAGGAAGGCAACACCATCCTCTATAAAATACAAGGTGACAAAACACTGAGAAAGCCACACGAGTGACCTAGGCTCACAACAGGGATCTACTACAATGACCTACAACCATGACCCCAGGTTTCCTGATCACTGAGTAGGCTTTAACCATTGGGTCCTTGGAAGGTAGAGAAAGAGGGTTAGGAGGTACAAATATCAGTAGATGCATTATCAACGCCAGGTGGAAGGAGTTTCTGTTGGTGGAGACCTGGAGAGTTTTTTAATGTCACCTATTTCAGAGAAATCCACTTGATATACAAAATGGGCACAACACAGCAATATCATTTCCATATTCACCAGAGTAAAAGTTAAGCATCACAAAATGGAACATAATAATTTGGTACAGACGGTTACTTTCCTGTTTCCCAGTCTGGCTGTGCTCCTCAGCCACATTCTGATTACATATCTCGGGTTCAAAAAGGACCAAACACTTCCTCCTGCCTTCAAAATCTGCTTTAGAAAACATGATCATTCAAGCCAAAGAACAGATGAGGCAATTCATAGTAAATAAGTCTAAACCCAGCCCAATTTTCTTCAATTCATGTCCTTTCAGCTGTGACAGCTGATGATGCCAGTTAGTACAAACAGAGCCACTGCCTCTGTGTTACAGCTGTGTTTTGCAGGCTGGAATGCTGAACTGACAAACAGGTTTTGCTGTTTGCCATGTGCTCCTGAATTTGCTCATCCATCTGGATTGATGTGCCTAGCAAGAGATTAGCTCAATGGGCCCTTGATCCTTTGCAAAGGCCTCTAGGCAGTTCCGTCTCGCACACAATAAATAATAAATAACATTAATGGAACGCCAAGAATGTCATTAATAATTTTCAGATATGTAATTCATATTTAGAAGCATTTCAGACATTGTAAAATGCTCAAATACCAATGACATGGAGATGTCTGTCTGAGGGTGTGATGAAGATGCAGCCATGGCCACTAAGAATGTGTCACTATTAGGGGTTTTCTTGTGGCTATGACTTCTTTTTAACTTGAGACTAATTAGAACTGACTGAAAACTTGACAGTTGAACATTGATAAGAACTGAGCTATAACTTAAAAGCTCATAGCCATCAACAGGACTACTGAGGTTGTTCAAGGCTAATGATCTTGATACAAGTAGTCCATGTAAATAAGGAGACTAGAGCTACTAAATGAGTCATTGCGTATGTCTGAATGTGAAATCAATCGACAGCAAACAGGTCCATGGAAACATACATAAATACTGTACAATTGTATGGAGGACAGCTACCAGTGAAGAAACTCCCCACAAGGAAGCCTACCAATGTTGTACCATTGAAAGCTAAATTAGCACTAGAAGTTGAACATATAAAGAGATGAACAACTGAGTTGAGCTTCTTAATATGTTGGTGCAAATTTAATAATGATCTGTGTCAGACTATAGAAACCCCTTTTTCAGGTACTGAAGCTGGACAATAATTTTTCTCATATCAAATCCCAAATTTTCTAGTCTATGATCCACCTCAGCTGATGCAAGAAGACTTTTTGTTCTACCACCTCATTTGTGTGATATCAGAAATAGGCCTGGAAATGAAAAGACTCTGTAAATTAGAAACGATAAGATCAGTTTTACAAGTTCATCCCTGTAAAGTGCTGAACAGTCCTAACAAGTTTGTGAGCTTAAAGCTAACCTCATAGGCAAAATGTCTTTGTGATGACCAGAGTACTGACACTTTCTGGGCAGAACCTTGTGGCAAAACTGTAACAGCATCACGAAGACCAGAAAATTTTTGTGCCTGGAAATAACCCTATGTCAGAGGGATTGGAGCAGAGCCTGAAAGAGCAGCTTTTTAAATGCAAGCTTCCCTAAATCAGTACCATACTCTTATCATAGAATCATCAGGGATAGGAAGAGACATGAAAATCTTCTAGTCCAATCCCCCTACCGCAGCAGGAAACTCCAACCAGGTCCAGGCAGGTTTAAAATATCTCCAGAAAAGGAGACTCCACAAATTCCCCCTGGGCAGCCCCCTGCAGCATCCTGTCCCCCTCACTGGGAAGAAATTATAGAATCGGTGAGGGCTGGAAGGGACCACAGGATCATCCAGTTCCAATCCCCCTTCGTCAAAGTGGATTATTAACACAATTGATGATTTTCAATAGTCTGATCACTCAACTGCCTTTAATATGGTTGTTGTCAAACCTGTGGAGTGTGTCTCTCCTGATATACACATTATTTGTCACCCCAATAATGCAGGGGTCTCCAGTAGTGTGTGGGTCCTGTGTCATCTCTGCCAGCCTTATGCAGATGTTTTAGTTGCCTTAAGGTATCTTACATGGCACAAGGCACCTAAGTTTAGGTGCAAAGAAATCTAGAGGGGTTTTCAACTGATTAAAACTGGGGGTCCAATTTACGATGAGTGCTAGCAGTGCATGAGTGAGTTTCAGTAGAAATTCACTTCTAGAAGGCCGAATTTTATTTTCATTTTTAATAAATTTAACTCTATTCATCCTTGGAGTGTTTCCAGAAGACAAGATTCAGGTTCCCAGATGTTGTTACTGGACACAATATCAGATACCCGAGGGTATTCAAAAAGTCTGCTTAGAACATACAACTAAGACTTGGGGCTTTGGGGAGATCTTCGCACTTCAGAGCAAAGGGTTTGATTCAATTGTCTAAATAGATTTCTTTCTACCGTCCCTTGAGATGTAGTAGCACACAACTCCTGGCTTCCATCTGCAGCTCCAAGGGGCGCAAGTGTCCCAAAGTTCCTGTGATGATTCTGCCTTTTGTGTATTTCTTGATTGTATTTGAGCACTGTAAATAGCAGACCACTGTTAAGAGATAAATGGCACAATAGATGGAGGCATAAGCAGCAAGAAGCATAAAGGTTCTTTTTGGAAGCACGGGATTTAACCAGCAATGAGATGCCTCACATTAATCCACAACAGTTCAGTTCTCCTCAAATAGTTGGTGCAACTTGGATCTTGTATCCAATCTTGTTTTAGGAACATTAACTTCAAGATGATGGTTTCAAAGGAGATAGGACCAATGTCATTCATGGTAGCTACAAGCTGTAAATTGTCTCAAATTAGTAACAGCTACTCCACAACTCTTTATATCTTCACGCTCCTCTTTTAAGTAAATGCATTTGTCAAAACACTGTAATTCATATCAGCAACTAGGGCTTTGTAAATTATTTTAACATGTTTTTTAATTATTTTAACAGCTGCTTGGAATCCTGTAACCATACAATATTATGTTTGTAAAATTATGCTCAAGTAAGAAATCGAACAAACAGCAAGTGCCCACAGCTCTATTAACAGTCCAGAAACAACTAATATTCTAAAGAGTTTTTCACATATTCGTATTCCAGAAAAGTGTGAGGATTTTTTTTGTTTCTCCTGCCTTTTTCTGATATCAGCCTTCCAGGGGTGTGGGATTTTTTTCTTCTTACACTGAGAGTATTTTGGAGTTTTAATGCATCACAGTACAGAAACTTTGCATTAGACTAGCAACTGATATGAAAAAAAGATCTCATACATTCTGTAGGGTACTGGAGAAGCGACAAATGGAAAAGATATGATCAGTTAAAACACATATTCTACAAAAGTCACCGGTGTTCCTGTTACATGATACATGTAATAGCATGACATTAGGATTGTGATATACTCTTATGTTTTATAATCTACATTATCCCACAAAATACCTTAAAATGTAACAGAAAACATGAAGCAATTTTACAATATTTTAATGTATCTGCATAATGTCATATGGACTTCAGCATATGTGCAACAGATGTATTCTTATGTAAAATATAGGCAATATACATTACTTTCAGAGTAGAAGAATAGGTGATGAATTACAGGGTTCACTGAGTTTAGTGCTTGAAATCTAGCTAATACATCAAAATGCTGTTTACTTACAATAGTTATGTCTGGCTTTTAAAACTATGATGTTGGTGGATCACTCATCCTGAAGCCCAAGCAAGAAGCAAAACACAAGCATGCTGTTATCATAATTATCCACAAATATTTTTAGGACATGATATAAAAGGCCACAAAGGCTCTTTGTCCCAGCTGCCTTAAAAATTGTTTAATCTTAGAACAAGTAGGACGTTGAAGTTAAGGCTTTAAATTTAGGTATTTTGCATCTTGTCATCTGAAGGAGATGGTTGTCAAATGTGTTTGGTAATGGAAACCTTTCGGTGTTATCAAAGCCCTGGACATTTTTCATAAATGTCCCTAATCCAAGATTCACTTCCTTTCTCATGTAAACATAGTCATATTTAGTTCATCTCCAGGGCACCACACTAGCTTACTTGCTTGTACTAATAGTATCTGCCCCAAGCTGCTCAACAACCACTGCGGCACCAGCTGAGCCTCTGACTTTATACAGCTTCAGAAGCTTTTCACACAGTGTGCTCTTTTAGAGGAGGGAAAAAGACTCCCACTCTGACTCACACAAATTTCAGTGGGAATTATGCCACTTAGGTCAAGGGGAACAGTGTCCTTTTCAAAGATGCTGTGCCTGCTGTAAGAAAAATATGCATAATTCTTTGGGGGTATATGGTTAAAGTTTTCAGTTTTATACATGGAGGTTGGTATGGAAATGTAATTGAAAACATAAATAATGAATGCATTACTGGCACAGGAGAAACATGTAGTTTCTTGAGTTGTTGGCTCACGCCTGTGGGAACAGCAGGGTGGCATATTTTTCATGCGGTTTAAAATCCAAGCTGTTTTAAATATTACTGAGCACCAAACAAATTAGTAACTGAAGTCCATTAGGTTTCCTAAGAATTTCCTTCTTGGATTGTACCTGGGACCAGCCAACTAAAACCACAGTAGTCTACTCATCCTTCTGGAATTACTTAGTAGAATTCTATGCTTTCTGATATGCTCATTTCCCTATCATCTGACTAATAATAAGTTTATCCTCATAATGCAGGCATTCCTTTTTAAGAAGCACATCACAGAAGTTCAGAGGGAATTCTTTAAATCCCATAGGAAGCTGGTAGCAGGACCTGGAACAGAGACTAGATCTTCTTAGGCCAAGGCCTATATCTAAACCACAAAACAATTCTTATTCGATCTTTAATGACTAATTCATCAACAGAAATCTTTCCCTTGTAGTGGCTAATTAAACCAAAAAGACAGGCTTATGACTTCTCTCACTGGATTCTACTAACTCTCCGACAAATATTTCAGTGTCAAGGGCCTGAGAAAGCAAACTAAGTCCTTCCTGCAGCACCACAGAAGAGACTAGCCACCTGTGAGCCTCAGAAAGTTCAGAGATTCAATTTGGAGACCTACCAAAAGGTTCAGATACTTGTGCAGAGTTTATCCAAGCGATCTGAACCCTCAAGAATGCAGACATGGGCCTCCTGAGAACAGACATTGTAGTTACATTTCCATTCATTTCTGTTTCCTTTCATGCCAGAAATGCAACAAAACCTTCCTTTGTTTTGGGTTTGGGTTAGTTGTTTTTTTGGGTTTTTTCACATGAGAGCCCTAAGTGGAGCCAGAAGCATCGCACAGGAGCACAGATTTACACTGAATCAAAGTGCAGCAGGGAGCTTATCAAAACTCATCACGGCTTGGTTTGAATTTCTGAGTGTGTGTATGCTCTTGTTCATGCACACATATGCATGTAACTTATTTTTCAGTCTATACTCTCTGGCCCATTCAGAGAGGATACTGTTACAGTTAATTCCCCCCAGTCCCCAACGATTAGAAAGTAGATATTTGGTATCCCAACAGGTTGTTATTTGAACATTTTTCATTAACCACCAAGAATCCAGCTCATTCGGAAATTGCTTTCGGTATACGGTTGCTTCCACAAATGAAGGAAATTGCAGCTACCCAGGGTCAGTGTAGACAGGTTCAGTAGGAGGGAATAACGCTGAATATTTATGAAGCAGTTGTTGATACAGTCGTATGCTTTACAAAAACACTGAATTGGCATGATTTATTCTCTCTGTGTATCAGGACAGGGTACCATGGGACAGCCTTCAGTGAATTATCGAAGTAGGACCAGTCCACTGCCTTTCATTGCATTTGATAACGCAGGGTTGCAAGATGCCGACCACTGCACAGAGCACAAATTTCCCTTCTAGTGTTGAATAGTTTATATAAATATAAAGGCTGTACTTAGCTTTGTTGTTTATTCTCCTGTCGCATCCTTCATCACAGAAACATGGCCTTTTCAAAAATGAAAACAAAATTCCCACCTTCAAGTACTGAGACACTTGAGAATCCAAATTTGATATTCAAGTGAGTTCACAAATGAAAGTTTGCAAGTGAATTTCAACAGAAACTCAGATCCTAACCAGCAATTAAAGGGAACTAAGGTACAGCATAATTTTTTAGCTTCTGTGATCCCCATGAAAAAAGGAAAATTGTTCTCCAGGCTTTGGATCAAAGAAAACTCAAGAGGCATCAGGTTAGCTATAACTTTTGATAGTGTTGCGTGTGGGTGAGTGGCTAGTAATTTGAGAGCATAGGATGACACTATTTTCTTTAATGTGTTCTTGGTTTTAATAAAACTATTCAGGAAACATCATGACCTTTTTACTCTTCAAACGTTTTAAAGCATAATTTTGTGAAAGTGAAAAAAATAAACACAGGAAAGGTTTCAGAAATGTCTTATGTAGTAGATGGGCAGACCAATTTTTCTAGTATTTTCTAAATATAGATGCTTTTATTCAAAACTTTTGAACCTAATAGCTTTAACACATTGTACAAAAATGTTTGCTCAGGTTCATTGTTCACAAGCATTTTCCTTTCACCTCTCCCTCCTCCTGCCCCACACTTTCTCTGCTTAACTAAACACATAGGAAATTAACAAAGTCTGTGACCTAACAAGTGGCAATTCATAAATTCATTAGATTAAAATGACTAGTAACATAGCAATTCCTTTAATAGGTTTCCTTCCAATTTGTAATTTACATTTCTGTCTGCCCTGGCAAAGATATTACTTTGTTAAGCCTTCCCTCCCTTGCCTCCCCCCTCCCCCCCCAAATTAGAGAATTTTTAATGACTTCTCTTATTTATTACTTCCACATGCAAGTAGTTATCTTTCTTGCAAATGGAAATGAGACCCAAAATTGCAACAAATGGGGCCAAGCCGCTGAGTGCATATGTTACGTTTTGGGGAAAGTACACATGCCTGATCAAATTAACTTTAACCTCTTTGTCCATTGAACAGACATCCTCTAATGTGAGGGCCTTTAAAACTGTTCTCGTTAAATTTATTTTGAATAGCTGAGAACACTCTATCAGGGTTTCAGCAAATAACCTCTGATAATATTAAACACCTGGTAAGTGCAGTACCCAGGGGACTCTGTGCTGCCGTGTTTGACCCGTGACCTCCGGCAGTGAAGTTCGGCCCTTGTGATCCACTTGGATTCAGACAAGAAAGCTATTCTGAGGAAAAACACCTGCTCATGGGGGCTGACCCCAAGCCAGTGCATGGCTGAAAAAAGTCAGCCGGGTAGAAAGAGACCAGAGCCCTGTGCAGGTGTTTCCTACAGCACCACATGGCTAAAAAACAAGGGAAAATAAAGGCTAATGTGGGTAATAGGTAGTCACTCCTCCAGCTGTTTATTTGGGTTCACATAGCTCAAGCTTCTCCCAGTGAATGCCAAGCAAATGAAGAATCTACTAGTTGTGCATTGCTGTGTCCCCCAGCACTTGGCTTGTCCCCTCAGATCCCCATCTTTGTGGATTCCAACAGGACTTGGAGTCATGGTAAAGAGAAAACTGGGGGCCTTATCTATTCTTTCCAACCCGTGGCTCTTCCTGTTGTTTCCATGCCATGATAAAAAAAGGTGGACAGCTCCTTCTTCCTCAGGAGAGTCTTTTGGGCTCTCGTTTTCCTCATAGTGAGACATCCATTATTGTCCTTTTATTTGAGAAGTGCATTGCAAATGAGGAGCTAAAAGTAGCAACAACAAAATCTCCCGCTGGGAAAGAGGAAGAGGTAAATCCTTCCCTAGCTAAGTTAAGGTTTTTACAGCTTTTTATTTTATGCAGTGTGATTGCTATTTTTTTAAAGTGGGTCCCACTTTCATTCAGTATTTTTAGTCAAATGTCACATTACTCATTTTTGTCAACAGGTCTGCACAGCAACAGGGTAGTGAGAGGAAAATATTTAATCTATCTCTTTATTTATTGAGTATTATGAATTAATATGACAGGGATGGAAACCTAACCCTTTAGAAATCCTTCCCTTAATTTTTACATACACTTTTCTCCCAAATCACTCTTCAATGTAGGACTTGAATGTCACTCACTCACACACCCAAGGGCTGTCAACACACCTCCTTTCACCTGATGGCATCGATAAAGCCCTTCCATTCCCAACAGTCTCAGGCTCTGGAGTTCTCAAATACTAAACAGCCTATTCTGGATGTTTTAAAAAGAGATGGGCGGCAGGTGTAAGGGGAAGGAATAGCTGTTCCTCTGCAAGAAGAATTCAGCTACAAATTGTCAGAATTAATTTCAGCTTTGCTTTTCATAGCTTTCAGATCTGAATTACTTTCCATCACTCTGGCAAAGGCAGGGTTTGAATTCCTGTCCAGCATGTGAAAGGTCAGTGCATTGTGTGCTGCACAACCATCCTCATTAATACAAACAGATTTCAAAAAAATAGAAAGACAAAATGAAGAAGGGAAAAAGAAGGAAGGAAGGGAGGAAGGGAGGGAGGGAAGGAGGGAGGGAGCATCATTGCCAAGCAGAGTGGTATTAACCATTTGCCTTTATCTTTTGCATCTTGGGCCTGATAAAGACCAATATCTGAAAACAATTGTTGGGAGCACATTAGGGGTTTCTTCCAAACCATATCAAACTGCAGCATAATAATAAGACATTTATTCTGCGGCATTTTAATGTTTAAACAATTTGCAATCTACTTCCAAGATGACTGAGATGGAAGAAGGAAGAACACAAGTTCTCTAAGTAACTTCCTTACTGTTCCCTAGTCATACACTGGAAACACTTGACACCCAATTGCATTCATCCTGCTAGAAGTAAATGCAAGTCATCACTTCACATAAGGCTGTTGGTATGATTTCTGCCAGGGCTGATAACAATGTCCTATTGTTGATGAGTCTCTGTCAGTTCTACTTAGCAGTGAGAATGTCAAATTGTCAAGTGTTTTTAAGAGTGGAAGGTGAGAGACAACCAGTACCAATTTCACTTGGAGCCAGAGGGCTGAATCCCCCCAGATTCCTCACTATATAGGATAACACAATGTGATGGGAGGCTGTAGCCACTGTAAAAACAGTGAAGACATTTTTTAAGATTACGCTCCTGGGAGTGTAAAAAGACAGCATCTTTGCTTATTCTATAGAGAAACTCCAGGCTGTCTCTACCAACAGCATAAAAATTAAATCCAGACATTAGACCTGAAAATTTGTAGTCCATATGTAAGTCCTCTATTCTTAGGGGGCTTCCTTCCACCTGCCTATAGCACCGCTGTCGCTTGAACTACTGTTCCCAAGTAGTGGTGCTCAGTCATTATTCCATGAGGAAGGAAATGTGACCTTTAAAGAATCACGACAGATAATCAGATCTCATGCTCTGTGCTCACATACTAATGCACCAATAGTCCAACGCAGGTCCTAGCAAAGGAATGCCTTCATTGCTCTCCTCTCTCCATCAAGGTTCCCTGTGCTGAAATGAATGCAAGGACACAGGGAAGTATTTGTCTCACCTGAATTCTACCAAGATCCACTGTGTTTCCTGACAACAAAGAAAGCAAGCTGCCTCTGAGGTTCCTTATTATTTGAATAACCAGAAAAAGGCCCCTAAGAGGGGTGTTGCCTTGAAGAAACATTAGGAAAAAGGGACTTGAAGTAGAATTTAAGGCTGCTGAAAATAACCTGTATACTTTAGCATCTCTCAGGGCATTTCTTCCAGGCTGTGCCTGGTAGAGAAGCCAGCTTACCACAAGCCATCCTGTCATTGCTCTTCAGAAGAGAGTCACGTCAATTTCTGGGACGCTTGACCTGCTGCCTTTCACAGGGACAATATTAAATACAAAAGAGAAACATTTTAGAAAAATAACACCATAAACAATGCTTTCCTCTGTGTTTTGTTAATATTTATTCTTCAGATTAAGCTCAGATAAACAGCTTTCAACACTCTCTGCTTTAATAGCTTACTATTCTGTTCTCCAGCATGATTTTC
Source organism: Upupa epops (assembly GCA_013397515.1). Taxonomy (NCBI): domain Eukaryota; kingdom Metazoa; phylum Chordata; class Aves; order Bucerotiformes; family Upupidae; genus Upupa; species Upupa epops. The sequence continues at coordinate 281,326 of VZRI01002302.1, read as the reverse complement.
CTGTTCCTTTTTCTACATGTGCTGTAGCCAGCTACAGCATGACATACAATTTAACTTTATAGAGTCCCAGGGCTCTCTATTTCCCATGTGCTGGACATCTCTTTAAGTTCCTCACTGACTCCTTACTCATCTATGTTATGCCCTGGCATTCTCCATACGGCAGCCTCAGTTTCCAGTTGAGTACTAATCCTACCTGAAGCTTTTTTGTAGTTTTACTCACCGTTTCACAGTCTTAAATACTGTCAAGGGATTCCCATCAGGATGATTTCCTTTATCACATTTTGTGATTCATCAACCTAATTTTCCAATAATGTTCTTCTTTCCCCCACTCATAAGAAATCTGTATTTCTACAAATGAAGAACAAGTAGAAACCAATCACAAAGGAGGTCAGACAGCTTTCGCTCCACTGGTAAACAACAATGTTCAGAACAACAACAATAAGAAAACAAACAAAATATAGGCCTTGAAAAGAAAAGCAGCACCTTTCCAGTTGTTCCCTAGTCTCAGGTACAGGTTTGCTACAGGCTAAGGGAAGCAGAATTGCTTTAACCACATTCTGCCAAATAAACATGGTTACTGTTCAGAAAAAGATGTTTAGAAAAGAATGTCTTCCTTTTTCCCAGCTTGCTTTGGTGGTAAATTACTCTTTCCTTAGTCCTACAGAAAAACGTATTCTCTAGAAAGCAGAGTTGATAGTGTACATACTTTGATTTTTATTCCCTTTCTATTAAACAAGTTTGCTGAGTAATATGCAATCTCCTTTTGTACTACACATGTGTATAATCAAGTAGTAAAGGCCTGCCATGACTGCCCACATAAAATCATGCAGTATTTGCAAACACTGCCTAATTCAAATGATTTGTGATGAATTTACAGAAACTCTTACCTGCTATGCTGGAAAAGTTCACTTGAGCAACTCTGAAATAGCAAAAGAAGGAAAAAGAAGGTGTAAGAAGGTGCATAAATTATTGCAGCCCTGGGGCAGTGTGCGAGTTTTACAGGGCTATTTATTATGCTTTTCAATAAAAATGTGTAATAGACCCACCAGACCGATTACTTGCCCACTGGACCCATTACCTCTATTGAACAAGGGTAGCATAATTTACAGAGGGAGGTGATTGGCAGTCGAGCTTCCTCCAGCCCAGACAAGTCTGCAGTGGGACTGCAGTTCATGGCAGCTCCTGCTTCCCACTTTCCCACCTTCCCTGCAGTGAGAAAATACAAAGATGGATAGAGAGGCTGCAGGGAGCCTTGGCACCATAGTGGCAGCAAAAGAGGACATTATGGCTGTGAAGAAAAGCAGGTGTGAGCTTTCTGTTGTTCAGCCAAGTATCTTCATGGCCTGAAGTTGTTTACCTGGACAGGTTTAACCCGGCAAAGCATAGGGTACAAATGCAGCTGGGACACAGTGTCCTCAAGTAGGAAGGGATTAATGGCAATTGGCATTCTTTGAAGGCATGATGTAGAAAGGTGCTGAGCATTGGGATCCCAGTTTGGCTGTGCACAAAAGTACAGACTTACGTGCTTAAACTGAGGCACATAAAATTGCTCTCTAGCTAGATTTTTCCCATTTTTCTCACTCTGATTTTATTCTTGGCACAGTGTTCAGTACTTTTAAAGGTTAAACCTATTTTACACAAACATTCAGGCTTCATGCAATCACTAAATAATTAATCAAAATAAACACAAAATTAAAAAAAAAACCCATGTTTAAAACTGGTACTGATAAATTCATTAGCTCATATCAGTTTACGTCTTACGTTACTGATGGCCTCTTTGGTAGTATGAACCGATGCAAAGAGACAACACCACACTTTGTTTGTATTACCAAGTCTCCTATGTGTCAGGAATAGGAAAGTACCCTGCACCCCTAAGAGGAAGGTCTGCAGAATTATAGCATTCTTAGGAGAAACAGAATAAAAGAAATCTTACAACACCACAGGAAAATTTTCTACAAAATTCATTCCAGTGAAAATGGCCCTTACACTCCATGAAATCATAAGGTTCAGATTATAATAACACAGATCCTATAAACAGAAGGAAAATATTCCTATTCTTATTTATTTATTTATTTTTGCACAAGTTTTTTTTACTTACTTATTTTTGAAGTTAGGTGTAGTTCATAAAGGACGGATTCCACTTAAACCAAACTCTACCAAATGTCCTTCTACAGCCATAAAAGACAGTATTATGCAAGGACACATCCCTCCCTCACCCCTCCCTTATGAAATTCTTTAAATATACAGGTCTCAAAAACTCTTGAAAGGAAGACAAATACCATTCCTTGTCTCTTACCAGTGTGGAAACTCATGAGAAGTGGTTACTTGGCAATCATATGAATGGAGGGTTTGAAAACTGTTCTTTCAGCACATGGGAATTGTATTTCCGATGCTGTTGCAAACAGCTTCATAAGAAGGTTTGCTTCAGTTTGCTATACTGAAGTCTGTCCCAAGTCTTTTTGATTTATCTGTGTTGTTTAGAATTCACCAAGAAGCTCTTGGTAGTTTTGTATACAGGTATCTCATCGATGCCTTTGCTATCCAGCACTGTGTCAAGATATAATGGTGTCCTCACAACTCATCCAATTCCTCCACCTCCTGTACTTTCTTCAGCCATTGAACAGTTTATGCTGCACCATATTAGACTCACAGTGGCAGGCCTGAAGCCTTACAGATCCACATTGTGGCTAGGTTAGCCACAGCCCACTGCAGCAGAGTCAAAGCTCAGTTGGAAGCAGAGAAGGGACACCTCAGGCCTAATAAGTCCTAAAAAGAGTGAAGCCATATGCTCCTGTGAATATTTATTTGGCATCTTTCCTCAAAGGAGTTTTGTTCAATGAATCCTTGCTACATCTTTTTTAAAAGTGGTGAGCTGATGGAGTATGGAGGTACCTGGCTTTCTTCTCCAGTAGCTGAGGCCACAGGAAACAGATACTCTTGCATTCCCATCCATGCACATGTCTACTTAGAATGCTTTTTCTACAGTTTTCATTCAGATTATTCTACAGAATTCAATATTTTAATACAAACCCTTTCTTTTAATCATTATTACTATTATTATTAATAATAATTTAAATAAATGTGCCATATTATACATCCTTCTCCTAGCATGTAAAATTACTTGTTGATGTAGGAACAAGCTGGAGGAAAAGACAGCGCTGGTTGGTGTTCTTTGAACACTGCTGGATATACTGTTGGAACTGACAAGTCTAACCATAGTTAGACTTTTCCAGACTTCCTGGAAAACTTGTTAACAACAACAACTAGGAGACTGAAATTCACTTAGGAACGATGTCTTATTTACTCTGTTTGGATTTTATTGCACAAAACAATCAAAGGAGTGAGATTGCTCTTTAAGTGCTATGTAGACTGCCAACAGTGATTTGTACTTTAATATTTTAAAATATTTTTGGATTACTTTGTCTCCATAAAAAAGATTGTAAAGATTGGATGTAATGTGAGTATGAAGCAGAGGAAAAGCTGGAATGAAATTCAGCCCCTGAGCCGGAGTCTGAAGCTGTAAAACAATCCTTCCCGGCCACTGTCTTGGCCCATAGATTGGGAAGAAAGCCACTGAACTTTCTATTTGTTCTTAAGGGCAGTGAGAATCACTCACATGTAGCTGCCAAACCAAAGCACTTTTTTGAAAAAGTTGGCTCAGCCTGAACTAAACTAAACAGGTTTTGTTTCTTTGAAGAAATGAGAAACAAAGAAAAAAGTGTTTGGGTCAATTGAGAACAGACCACTTCATTTAGAGGCATTGCATGTAAAAGCAAATGAAGCAAAGAGCCAGATCCCAGAAGGAGGGAGATGGTTCACTCCTTTTATCCAAGAGCCCAGTAGTTAAAGCACCATATGAAGCACAGGAGACCTGCATTCCACGCTGCTTGTGAGTATTTAATATATAGCCTAAGTCCCAGTCTAAAGCTACTTCTGCCATATGTTAGTCTCATTTTCTCAGGTGAAGGATATTGTATAGAACTGCTTTTGAGAGGCACAGGGAAGAGGAGACTTAGTGAATCAGAGCATCACACAACCATACTGGAATGGACTTCAAGATCTCTCTGGACCCATGATCCTTTCAGATAAATTCATACCAGATTATGCAGAACTATGCTCAGTTTAATCTTGAGCTCATCCAAGGATGGACATACCATACCCATTCTGTGAAATCACTTCCATGGTTGATCAAAAATAATTTATTGTATCAATAATTTTCAGATTTTCAGGTATTTAAAGCAGCATCTCCTTCCTCTGTCCTACCTCTGCACTTCTGGGAAGTTTGGCCTTTTCTTCTGTCTTTTTTAGCTAGCTGAAGTCAGCAGTTAAATCCCCCTGAGACATACTTTTCTGTAGGAAGAACAGACAAAACTGCCTAGCCTCTTCTTACATGGTACGTGCTCCAGCCCCTAGCCAACATATTAGCTACTCTTTTGATTTCCTATGAGGTCCCCAAACCTAGGGACAGAGGTGGAAGGATCATTTCCTCCAACTGCGGCTAGGGAAGTCCATAGCTCATACCATCCATGATGTCCCTGGCCTCCACTACTACAACAGCATGCTGCTATCTCATGTTTGACTTATTCATCAGGACCTTCCAAAGCCTATTATGTAAAGCTGACTTCCTGAGTGTGTCTAAGTCACCACACTCTCTGCAGTTCACAGCACATTAATGCAGTGACTTCTTATACAAGTGACAGTGCTTAATGTTTACAGTTACTACCACGAGAAGTGACATCTTGCACCTGTGGGAAGGATCAGACACGACAGGTGACCATAAAATTGACCAACAAGGTATTCCACTCCATAGATTTATTTGGTATGAAGCTGAAGGACCAAAAGGGTCTAGTCTCTCTTCCTCAGTGGCTGGCATCCAAGAAAGACTCTGTTCTGTCTGCAATCCCAATCCATGCATTCCTAAATCCACTTTCAGAATCCAGCTCCTGCATCCAGTTTGGACCTGCCTCAGTGTCTGCACCAGTAATGACACAGATGTAATTGCCAGCAGTGGGGCTGGGTCCAGTGTATATTGTGGGGTTTGGGTTTGTATATATTGAAAATAATATCATTTTCACTAAAGATGTTTTAGTTTTCCAATCTATAATTCTTCTTCCCTTGTTCCCTTTCTCTTACCATTTTGGGAAGGGAGAAAAGTGAATAAAGGATACCTATCATTCATCTCATGATCAGCCTAGCCTCAACCCCTGTCAGGGTAGTAACTAGCAAATGTCCAAAAGTGCTAAACAGCTACAATACACCCAGCAAGTCTGTTCATGCCTAGGTTACAGTTACAACTGGAAACTGTCTCATACCACTTTTACTTTTGCTGTGGTGAAATGCTGAGCATTGAAGTGGGCAATGAGCCTAGCCCCACCACCTTTTTCTCCTCTGTCACTAATATAATCATGGTAATTAATCATAATCATGGTAATAGATCAGTAAGAACAGTCTGGCAAAGAAAAAATAATATTTTTGAGCAGCCAGTGGTAGAAACGGAGTGGTGGTAAGACTTAAGATTAGCCAAACATTAAAACCTCTAACAGGTTGAATGTGGTCATCTGCAAGAACATATCATGAGCTAGTGTCACACAGTGAACAACAAGCTGAGCAAAATGTGTGGCACTAATGACATGCATACAGTGAGCATCCCCTGAGGAGCTACTGACACTGCTACAAATTGCTTCATCATTTGAAATGCAGCCATGTGAAGATGGTTGGAAAATCCTTTCAGTTCCACCTATCCATACATGCATATACACACACATTCCCTCACCCCCCAGCAGACATCTGATGTGTAATATAACTTTTGGACAATATGCTTAAGCATATGAGAAATTATTGCCTTTATATATGTATATATTGTGTGCTTCTGTGGGTAGATGGAAAAACAAACACTGCACCAGTATCCATGTGTTATGATCATGTTAATTGAACAGGTTTTATGGATTACCATAGCATAGAAAACTTCCAACTGAGCAGAATACAGATTATGTAAAGAAACACAGAACATCCTCTGGGCATTGAAAAATTAATTTCTTTTGCACTGGATATACATTAAAATCCTCTTCCTTTCAGAATAAACATCAAAGCATTAGAACAATGGAGTCCTGAAAGACAACACCTCCCTCTTCCTCAAATATGAGGATTTTAAGCCCGGATTAATATATGAATTATATATGCATATAAGAAATATATGTGTGTGCACATATGTGTTATACAATAAATGTATGTAAAAATATACATATATGTATAATTAATTATTATAATTTAGATAAACATTGAAGTAATTAAAGAAACAGGATCCAAAGCACGTGGATTAGCTATTCATAAAGTTAAGGATCCCTCTGTCTGTGAGTAGCAAGTCAGAACTGTCTCTGCACACACTAAGTGACAAGAGGCACCTTAACAACCTTTGAGGTCATGGCTGAGAACACAGGACCCAATTCCCTTTTGGTAGCAGGTGATAGTAGCACTGAAGGTAACACCTGTAGGCTTGTTTGCCAAGGTCATCTCAACCTTAGGTCTTTCCTCTCCCTTAAATAAATTTCTGTTACAGTTTTCATTATTTCATTATTAGGGCAAAATGAAGGTGCCCTACATTACATTTGTAAATCATAAATTAATCCACAGGTTCTTGTCAGTGTCCTCTAAATGTTTCTTCTATAGGTTCAATGTCTAACTGTTCACCAATTTTGATATTCATAAAACACTGACAACTTATACAGTTCAGACTAACTCCGTACTTCGTACTAACTCCGTTGTGAAACACAGAATATCAGTCTCTGTTGGAAGATCATCAATTATATTCTTTGATTTAATGCAAACCAATATTTGGTCTGTAAATGTAATGGCTTTGTGGTCTTTATTTCTTTTCACTAAGCTGTCCAGACATTTGCCTTTCCTCATGTCATGCATGCATACATTTAATCAATAGCACAATCTGCAGAAGTAGGCTATGACTCTGTGTACGTTTGAGTATCTCCATGTGTATATATGAGAATACATGTTTATGTACCTGTATACATTCAACACCACCCACAGGTGACCATACCTCACAATTCATTGGTATAGCATTGTCTCATTTTTCTTACCTATGGACCATAACTCGCTATATCTGAATTTCAAATACTTAAGGGAAGAACTAATTAGGAATTTTAAATTTAGCTTTGAATATGCAGATCAGATTTTGCCTACAATGAGTGTAATGAGATATATAAAACGTGACCCTGCACTTTAGTTTGTAGCACTATCTAGCAGGCTGTCAATAAAATTTTTTCAATTCAGTTCTACAAAAGCCAAAAAAATTGGATAATTTTCCCTGACTTTTAGCCACAAAAAATTGAGCATCCAGTTGAAGCTGTTTACCTAGGCTACATGTATTACCACCAATAAAGCTGCATCTGATCCTCAGAATAAGCATCTAAAAAATTTGGGATGAATTACCACCAAAAATTACGTGTGACTCTACCCATGGTGACTGCAAATGGAACCCTGAATGACCACTTGAAATTGGATTCCCCCACTCTTAGATGGCTAAAATTAGACTGATACGTCTACAAGATTGATTGTTGCCAAGGCAAAGTAAGTCATTAATGTAACAACAAATATCTTTAAAGCTAACACACACTATCCAAAAATCTCTGCTTAAGTATCTCAGGTTCTGCTGAGATGAGTCTTAAAGAACATCAAGACTGCGCTGTAAGAAGTAGGGAAGGTGTCTAGAAACACCGAACACATATTAATGAACCTGTCAATTAATTTCTCATTGTCTCTTCAGACATACACATAGCAAAACCAAATAACACAAATGACTGGAAAGTCACTGTTGGAAGGCAGCTTTGCAATGCAGCAACTGCCCCGTAACAGAAATTTTAGTATTCCTGTGTTGCCAAAGGGTGATAAGAAATGCCAGCTGGAAAGCATCATGACAAATGAAGGCAAGGGCATTGTGGCACACGCTGCTAATACAGAGAGGTGAGCTGCAGTCTTCAAGAATCCTGTCTCCAGATTTAAAAATAACAGATACTTGAAACCACAGGATTATAAATGACCAGTGACATTCAGTACAGTCCTTTGACACTGCTAGGAGCTATTTGCACAGGTCATCCAATCTGGCCAAATTTCAAAGTCTTTGCCAATGCTAAATAACGAATGTTAAAGATCTATACACAATATTCGAAGTCACAAGAGCTATAAAGGGCAGAGGAGGGGAAAATCCACAAAACAACAACAGAAAAAAAACCCAGCCCGGAAGACTTCTGCAAATAGCCTAGATGATAAACCCTGGATGCTTAAAGGGAAGTAAACAGATAAAAATTAGTTAGTAAGGGCAGAACAAAAAGTTGTTACCCAGAGCTTTATAAGCAGCAGTGTACATATATACATATATGTATTTATAAGTAGAAGGATAGACATGAGAATGAAGGAAGTATGAGAAATGACTTGAGCATGAGAAGAGAAGTCTGATTAGCTGAAGGAAATTACATACCTTGAGCTGGTTTTGTCCTAAATACGTAGTACTTTGCTTTATTACTAATGCAGGCATATTGCGAGACCCAGAATTTGGCAAACCATGGCCAAGTCCGAGAAGGACATGTTCTCAGTAGGGCTCAGAGATGAGAGTTGCATGACTGATCACACAGGATGAGTCAAGTACAATTGGATTTGTTACTGGAAATTTCTAATAAAATATTTATCCAAAATAAAACATTTTTGCTGATTAGAGAGGCCCAGAGGAAGTACAAGGACAAGAACATTCCAGAGTCAGACCTCTGGCTTGAAAACACCAATAACTTCTTCGTTCTGCACACTGTGAGAGGTTCCAGTGACTTCAAAGGCAGTCACTATGCCAAATAAAGCATGTGTGCAAGTCTGTACAGGTTATAGAAACTCTGCTAAAACTGTCTCAGCTATCAAATAGCATATGTAGTCCTTACTGCGTTTGGCAAAACGTTGATATTCATACTGCAGGAAATGAAGACATTTAATATGAAGTTGCATATATCTAAACACGCGCCTTTAAATAAGGTAGATTTCAAAATTTTAACCAACACCGTATCTTTTGGAATCTGCTCTAGACCATGCGTGCGTATCATACACTTTTCTTACGGGCAGATACGTAAGCAACAATGTGTCTGGTGTTTGTTTTGATCAGTAATTTCCCCCAAGAATTTGGGTTCCAGAAAAATGTATTTTTCTTTGCTTCATTTCCACGTTGTAAAAAGTGGAATGACAATTACAACTTTGCCAAAATGCATCTTAGGTCTGCTGAATGAATATATTGTCAATCATGAGCTCATTTTGGTAAAGGAAGACAAAATAATAGGCACGAAACGTTATGAGGCATTAGATAAAGGTCAGATGCCAAATTATATCTAATTATATAGAAAAGTATTTCCTGTGATTTAATGTATCAGTAAGACAGGCATATTTTACTATTTCTACTATATTCTATACCAAAATGTTAAAAAAACCACTAAACAAAGAAAATGCAAGAAACTTATCTTATTATGATGAATATGTCTTTCTGCCAAGTTCATTCCAATTCAATTTGCTTTAATGAACTGTAAGGACAATTGCCTAACTGTAGGCAATTAAAGGTTTTTCTCTATCAGAAAAGGTGACTCGTGTTATGTGATTTTTAATTATGAATAAATCTTGGTATATTCATACCTGTAGTCTCCTAATTGACTTTTAAAATATTTATGAAGAGTTTAAGAAAACAGCTCTGAATTTAATTTTATGTTTCTTAAGTTGTTACAGTTTAAGAGTTTAAGAAAACAGCTCTGAATTTAATTTTATGTTTCTTAAGTTGTTACAGCAATGTTCTTAATATAATAATGGATATTATATGGGGAATTACAAGCTATTTTAATTTCTCTGCTATTTTGTTATAAAACAATCCATGGTTACTAAGCAAAACAAAAATGTCCTAAAGAGCAGAATCTCAGATGTTATAAACCACCATTTAAATGTGTAAGTTAGTTTATTTGTGAACTTCTCCTCAAAAGTGGTTTTCACATGCAACACCTGTTGCAGCAAACTGTAACACAGGTAGACTTTAGCTGAAATTTCTAGTTTTCATTGTCACCCAGGGATTGCCAAAAATAAATGATAAATAAATATGCCTAATAATCTATCCAGTATTACTATCTCCATACATGCAATGTAAACCCATCATCCTGGTTTAATAGTTCTAAATATGTGCACATATGTTAGCAAATAACACAGAGAGATTTAAAAATCAGCAATCAAACATCAATATATTGCAGTGGGTTGGATTATCAGCTCACATTTTACTAACTTACAGTAGAATATTTTGTCACCTAAAAGAGAGAACTCATTTCCCAATCTACAGCATGTCCATACTGTACACATATTTTTCAAATAGACAAATATGAGGATGGACGTGATGGCAGCACACATTCGTTATTTGTGCAGACATACCATTTTCAGCAAGCCAAGTAACAACATTCAGCAGCAGCAATGTGTGGGAAAATATTTTACATATAAGAGGCCATTTTCATATCAGTTCATTTTAGAGTAATTTTTTTGGAAAGTAAGGGAAAAAATGTCTGGATAAACTTGATTTTAGCCTCAGTCACTTGTAGAGAAAAAAATTATTGCACATGCACAGTCATCCAACTGCCATGGAATAATACTGTTTGGTTTTGATCAAATATGTGCGCTTGAAAAAGCATACCATAAATATTATTTGGAGGAAAGGAAAAAAAAAAAAGAGGTTGAAAATGATACAATTGCAGATTTTTATTTTGTTCATAAAAGCGCTTCTCAGAAACCGCAGTTTTTAGTCTGACAGTGTGCACTTGCACACATAAAGCAATTGAAAGTCTGAAAGATGAATTCACCCATTCGCAAACAATCTAAAGGGAAAGTATGGAAAAAAGATTATGCTGTTTAATGTATTTGTATGTAGCATTATAAGGACTATGTAAAACTCTATTCTGGTTTTATAGAATAGAAAATGGTACTATATTCTCAAATGAATCCACCATCATAATAAAAACTGACTTCTTTGATTTCAGGGAAATGTACCTTCTACTGATTATGGAGCATAAATTCACTTTACCCTTTTGAAATGCATCCAAAAGGGCTGAATCACAGTAATTTCCAGTAGAAATACCAACAAACAACATGGTTTTACATGTATATGCAAAAACTAAATACTAGTGTGAGGCTAAAATGCAACTAAACCATTTAAAGTGACAGCTCACAAACCGCAAGCACCTCACAAACTGCAAGCACCTACACAAAATTAAACTGTGAAGGCATCTAATGATTCCAAGAAACACAAAAACAGCAACTATAAAACTTCAATGTCATCCTTCACCCTGTCCTAGCACTTGTGCTAGTTCTACATATATTTTTTATAATGAATAGTATTGATGTTACTTTATCTTTTATTCCCTGTTCCTTGTGCTTGCTTTGTGACACTGAGTCTGCCATTGGATCTCATACTGAGACCAGTTCACAATAGTAGTATCAATGAATAGTATGGCCCTACTTTGATACCTCCACAAATAGTGCACTGATGTTCTCTACACACATCTCATCACCTCTTGTACCATGGTCTTAGTTGCAAACTGCTCACAGATTTGTGAGCAAACTTGACTTTACACTAAGTGGTTATTTCCATTGAACCACCAGAGCTTATTTGAAGCAGGTAAATAGTGAAGTCTGGGATCTCAGTTCATTTCCTAATGAAGGGGACACTAAGAAGAGGTAGACAAGGGCAGTGGGGACATGAGGATGTCTTCTTTCCACTTCCACAAAGAATACTTGCTGCAGCTCATGCATGGAAGATGGATGAACAGTTAGCTTCTATGTGGTGTACTAAACAGTTTTAACAAAAAGTGACACAAGGCTGCTGGCTATATCAATGGTCTACACAAGCATCAGGCATTTGCATGATTCAACAGAAATGAGTGCAGTGTTGGGGCCAAGTGCCATACCATGTAATCTCCTTTCAAAACTCACCTGGTTTGCTTTCTGGCATGTTTGTATGAGCAATTGCTAACGGCATGCACAAGGGCTCATAAAACACACAAGGCAGGGAGTTATGGGTAGTATCTGATAGAGAATTTGAGAGCTTTAGCAACGTGCAGTGGGAAGTCCCAAGTACACTCAGGGGGCCCTTTTAAGATAACACACTAAATGCAGCATAGAGCTTCATTAAAGAGAGGTGAAAACATGGCAACAGCTCAGCAGCATTAGTTACAAGACAATGACCCTGCAAGAGACAAACTTTGTGGTGCATATGTGAGTAAATACACCTTGAAGCCAGGGTAGTACTCTTACAGGCGCGGTATTAATATATATACTGATATTAGGTTAATATAAAATTTCATAGATGAAAAGGGTTGTCCATACACATACAGGTGTGCACATGTGTGTGTACATATGTGTCTGTCTCTATATGTGTGTACATGTGCATAACAGCAAGAAAAAGATATTCTGCAGAGGTGTGAATCATGCACTTTCCCAGCCAGAATACGTTATTTTTGTGGGTGCCCTTATTTAATTTCAGTCACCGATAGCTGTGGTTATATTAAATGAATTTCTAAGACTAATATTTTTAAGGACCATTAGTCCCTTTAGAGCTCTTGCTACATGAATAACAAATGTGTCAGTCACACTGCAAAGGATAAATAAAACTCTAAACATAAACTTCTAAAGCCTTGCTGTTTCTCTCCAAAGGAACTTCTAATCAGTGCCTTGCCAGTCCATGCACTTATTCCTGGCTGTCGAGTAATGCACTGAGCTTGTTTCAAGGGTTTAGCAACCGTTGCAACCTAAAAATCAATTATATGAAAACAATAAAGAAATATTCTTATTGCACGCCATAAAAAAAAGATACAAAAGGTTAAGCAGAGCAGCCGGCATCTGCACACTAATGACACGATTGTTATGATAGGTGTTTGCTTTACCCTGGAGTGGTAACATTATAATTCATCCACTGTGGAATGAGTGAGGACAATTAATGCAGTCAATGTGTCCCACGTGTTCCCTGCAGCATTAACAAGGCAGCTCCAGGCCCCTCAGCAGACACGGGGCTGAAAATTGAGCCTGCTCCCCCATTGAATATGATCCTGATTACCTCCGCGGGGGCCACCTGCTGCTTGGTGCCTGCTGGTTTTGTGAGCTGGCCTCCCCCATTCGCGGGACCCCAGGGGATGGACGCCTGGGGCCGCAGACAGCTGACACCAATCTGGCGAGCTGGGGACGAACAATCGCATCCCACGTGCCCAGCAGCGGCCCCACTGTGCTTGGCCACGCCACGGGTGTGAGAGCCTGCTCGAGGGCAGAGCATCGACCTGCTCCTGTTTTTGTTAGCCTGGACAGGCACCACTCCTACAGTGGGTGTCTCACTGTGCCCGTCTGTGCTGGGATGCTGGAAAGCTGGGATGGTATAAAGAGTCAGCACACTGCATTCTGTAGGAAACTGGCTGCTTGAGCCCTAAATTCTTCACCCCATGATAAAGGAGATAGGAGTCTCCTTCCAGTTGTCCCCGTACTCATTAAAGTAAACTCATAAAACAAAGCATAAGCCAATTTGTCCTTCTGGTACAGCAGATGATGGGAACTCATACACCCCTTTAATGCTCTGGTATTGACAAGTGAGAAAAAAAAGCAGCAACTTGGTGCTTTTCATTGTCCAAGGCTGGGTCCAGGGGAAAACAGGAGGGTTACTGCCAGGCTGTGATTGGTTATGCAGGTCTGTGCTGTGGCAGCTGTGGTCAAAGGGGCAACATGCAGCAGCCGTGAGGATCCACACCTGAAAATAGGAGGACTAAAAAGGAAAGATAGAGGTGAAAGAGCCAAGTGGTGCCAGGTTAGCTCTGCTCTACAGATTGGCAAACATAGGTTTCATTATTCTGTAGCTCAAGCTTCTTACACAGGAAGTGTGAAGGGGTTTAGTAATCTGCTTTCCTTTGCCCTCTGTTAAGCAAAGGGCATTTGCTTCATGAATATTCCATTACCCTGCTGTTCCCTACAAGTTCTCAACCAACTTTTGAAAATAAACAAGTGTATGCAATTTTAGGCAACATCATCTGGGCTTTGCTTTCTTTTTCCTTCCTCTAAATAGCAAAAGATGCCAAGTGACTTTTGTGAGTAAGTTGTAATCTCTTAGATACATCTCTCATACATTGTGGAAGTGGAAGTGCACATACAACCCAAGGAACTTGCATATTCTCACATCAGGCTGTTCATCTTCAGTTTACTGGTTTACATTATTTTTAAGAAATGCACTTCTGGAGAACGTGGCCCTGACCAACATTATGGGTTTGTGCACTTATGACTGTCTGAATCACTCTAAAAACCCACTGGAACATGGCCAGGATAATCTACTCTTATTTGTAGACCACACAGCACTTAAGAAACAGCAAAATTTGTATGTACTATTAGTATTAATTATTTGTATTCAGCTGAGGCCAGACTCTGTATTGTAGCAGATGTGTCATTTGTAGATTTCAGTCCTGGAGAGATATTTGTGTGTTTCCAGGCCTTCCTGTTTTTATTCAAGACGGGCACAAAGATCTTTCCAAAATAACAACAGTAAACCCAGGAGTAATTTTCTGGGCTTTTTTGTCTCTTCTACATGACTAAGCATATTTAAAAATCTGGACGTTAATGTTTACCTGATTCAGCCATTCTTATTGCAAGTTGGGGTATCTGAGCGAGTTTGTTATCTTAGGCTCCTGTGTTTCTTCATTCCTTCAAGAAAATGGAGATGAGATGACTGGTTTGCCTAAGAGAGGTGTTTGAAAGATGAGTGTGATGCTCATGAAGGGATCAAATAATAGTGTGGCTGTGTAATGTTAGGTAGAAATCAGAATATTTTGTGGAAATTCTCCAAGAGTAATAAGATGACATCACTCAAAATTTGAAAAGTAAGAGGAGCAAGGAAAGGAAAATGAATCATCCACAATTAATAAAATGAAATAGATAAACTTTCAAAATAGCCCCTTTCTTTTTTCTTTCTTTTGCTTATGATCAAATGATAATTTTTTTATGGGGGAAAAAGTACTTTAAAGGACGCAAAACTGTGCTCTGAGAATTGTCACTCATTAAAAGTATTTCTCAACTGGTTCTACAAGGCAGTAAACTCAAACTCCCAGACCAGAGCCCACCCACTGAGTTATCTGCCTCCCCAGAGGAAACGAATCATTTTGATGCCATGAAAATAATGTTAGTGCAAGAAATTCAGATTCCTAAGGATATTACAGTCTTTTCAATCCTGAATTAATGAACAAATTTAGTTCAGAGTCACCGACTATTTCTTTACTGTGTGTTGGCTGACTCAGAATTAATGTATTGGCTTCAGACTACTGTTAGCTATTACAACAAATATCACTTCTGTTAAAATTAGAGATTTTAGTGAAGAAACCTGAAAGCAGCAAGCATTGAACTTTGAGCTATGAGCCATGCTTGATAGCTCCAGGCTGTAACGACTTCCTTTTCCCTGAGGGGTGGAAAAAAAGTTGAACACACAGTGCTATGATGAATTGATTATACCACCAGGACAGCTCCTGGTTTGGTTAGGAGAGCCAGAAGAAAGCATCATGTGCAGCATGGCCAGTGGATGTCTCTGGCTCAACCCAGGGTCTAACCAGTTTATTCTGAAGAATACTACATTACTGCACAGCCATATGTTCTATTCAACCTTGTCAGTCGATGAAACAAAACTAGACCAAATAGCATTCAGACATTTATTTTGAATCTAAACCAATTCCATTTCAGGTTTTCCCCAAAATGAGTCAGTTCATGTTTATTTTGATGGGAGCTCAGCCCCAAAGCCATGTGGAGTCATGCTTAAGCTGCTACTGTAGGCCTAGCTAGCCTACAACTTTCTCCTTAAAATTTGGCTTTCTCCAACTGTAAGGTATATTGAAACTCCCGTCTCAGTCTTATGGAGAGTACCAGTTTGGAGTCACAATAGGAAAGATGTGGAATTATCTTTACCCTCTTTAATGTCACTTTTTGGAGTGCCCAGTTTGTGGAGTAAACGCTTCTTTGTTGTAATTGAGTGAAGGTCAGCCATTGCATTCTTCTCTGTGGGGTTACACAACACACACATGCAGAGGTAAGCTTTTGACAGTCAGGCACAGTCCTGCCTCCATAATGCTCATTTGATAAATTATGCATGAGTTCCTAATATACTCTCATAGATGAGTATAGGCTGTTACAGCCCTGTGTTTTATGGCGATACATCCTGGTAGAGGAGCAGACAATATATTGTCCCAAAAGGTGTCATGGACTCCGAGATGGCATTACAAATTCTGCCAGTATAAAATAACAAATTAAGAGCTCTAAAACTAAAATAGTTGACAATGCCTACCTTAATTGAAAAAAACATTCCCTGTGAAAGTGAGCTTTTGCAGCAATTGGTGAGTAAGAGACAGGGTTTGATTTAGGATCCCCTCTGGCTCTCTTGTTCCCCAAGCAATCAGGAGCTTTGAGCACTCAGTCCCTGGAGAAAGACATGACTTACATCACTTACCAACCACACTTCATGTGATTAAGGGAAGATGCAGAAGCCTTTGAAAGAATTTTTGTCCAGTCCTTCTCACTAAGAGAGTGCTGAATAATATCTTCAAACTGTGGATTTAATGAAAGGTGGAATGAAGAGGGAGGAGATCAAAGAACTGCAAGATGCAATAGTCATAGCCTGTCCCAGAGACAAAATGCAATGAGAAAACTGAGGACCACTGAGGGTTCTGTTTTTTATCTCAAGATTATAATTTAGGGTGCTTGCTGCTCTCCAACATCTTATTTTTCTTCCCCAAGAAGGGGCTGAGGGACAATACTGAGTAAAAGGTAGGCCACAGAGTCCAAGGAACTGCCAAAACTCAGCTCAAGGACTCAGAAATTGGCTTTCTTCTCCCAAGCGCAAAAGTAATAGCCCTCACAAAGTAATCACATTTGATTTCAAAAGTCTTAAATTATCTAAAATGGAAACATCTCTTCAAAATATTGGCACATCTTAGGATTTGGAAGTGTTTTTCATTTAATGGATTTAAAAAACTTTAAATCAGAGACACATTGATCTTTGTCCAGGTTTTTCAAGCATATTTAAACTGTACAGCAGAACTTCACTGTGGGATGACGTGGCCTTGAGCTTAGGAACTGTAAAAAAGAGGGGCTAAAGTAGTTTACTGCACATTTTAGTGGACAGCTCTGGGAGGGGGGTGGGGGGGTGGTTATTTGTTTTTTTCTTTTTTTTCAAAACACTTTTACTTCAAGGGGAATGGTTGTTTAGTTTGTAAATGTGTTTGATTTGCAGGATAAATTTGCGGGTTCTAGGAAGATCAACTCTTTAGAATAAAACAGAAACAAATTTTGGTTTCACTGCCTGCATAATTCACACTGTGTCAAGTAAGCTGTAGGAAACCTTTTGCCAGCGGATCTACAATGACAGGATAAATGACACTGTGCTCAGGAAAAGGTTTGTGACGAAACCAGAAATGCCAGACAATGAGAGACTGGAAAGGTCTTTTCCATGAAAAACTGAAAATCACAGAATCATTTATGTTGGAAAAGATCTTTTAGATCATTACATTCAACTGTAAACCTCAGTCTATTAAGCCCACTGCTAAACCATGTCCTTAGTCTCCGTATCAACCTGGCTCTCAACCATGTCCAGGGATGTTGGTTCGTGTGTCCTTACTATGTTTTCAAAGAGGTTTGAGATTCTTTTTAATACACTGTTTCAGCTGAACGCTAGCTGACTGTGAGCTTTGCTGTCCAAAAAAAGTCATTTTCTTGATAGCATGTGAAGGGATTGTATTCTGGCAAATGTTTTGAGCACAGGAACAGCTTAGAAATGAACAGTGATCCCTATTTATTTACATTTTAAGTCTTCAGAATAAGCTGTGACACAACAACCTTGAAAGCACTATTTCTTTTTGGTGTGTTTACCTTGTTTTGGATTTTTTTCCCCAAATGGCCATACAGCCTTAGTGGCCTCAGGTAGCTCCTGCTGATGCTAAGCCTCTCCACTGATTTCAGTAGAAATTGGATTGGGCCCAACCAGTCTAGAAAAGGTGCATGGAAAAAAACCCAATTTGCTGAAATAATAAGTCGTGTCTGCCTGCTACAAAGACAAAGACTAACAACAAGAGAGAGCTGCTTGGCTGTCTTCCGAAAGATGGTGTCTGAAGAGTAGATTAATTCTTTGCAAGTACTCCCTATTGCATAAGCATATAAAACACAGGTCTGTAGTTAGACTTAAGTGGATCATGCAGAAGTTTCTCTCAGCAGAACTGTAATCGCGACGAGACAGTTAGATTAAACCGATTTACAGAAATTGATGAGCAGTCCCGTTGCAGGGCAATTGTTTTATGTGACTGCAGCCCAGTATATCAACATACACAGGCATCACAGCAGCTGAAATTTCTTGACTCAGAAGTTTATGTCCAGAAACAACTAGCTAGGTGATCCCACGTCGGTAGCTTCATCAAGCTGAGTGTTTCTTTTCATGTTAATATTCTATTAACAAATTTTTCATATTTACTCACTAAAACTGATGATGATTTTTGTTATTTATCTTCCTCAGTGAGAAGTCGCTTCCTACAATAGAAGGGACTCAATTTTCTTAACTTCTTTGAAGGCTGATTTACCTCAAGAGAACCGAAATTCAGACCAACAAAGAGTAAAGGAGCATCATGATGATGGGATTTACAGCACTCTCTAACTTCTGTTAAATATCAGTTCAACATTCTAAGTTCCAGTCACATGTGGGAGGAAACAAGAAGGGTTGAACATAGGTTGGAAATGGCTTCATGTCCCTTTTAGTTGTCATGTTGCTGTAACACAGCTGTATATAATCATATGGGTGCAACAAAAGCCACTAGATGTACAAAAAATACTCTGCTCTGCAAGGAATTTCAGGGTTAAAAAAGGACCTCTAAAACTGGTAGAGAAAGAAGGCAACATTGTACAAACTTTCTGCTGCTTGCTCGCAGCATTGTAATATTTAACTTTTTGAAAAATTTCAGAATTCAGTTATTTTATTTCTTAAATACGGTTCAGAGCCTTAACACATCTAATAACAGTGGATCAATAGGCTCATTGCCCTACAGTGTATCGCAGTACCAGCAAATGCCTATGTTATGAAACTAAGTGAATTTACTGGAGTGCAAACCCCAAGTGAATTGTCTGTAATCAGCCAGCACGCCTTCAGGGCAAGAGAATTAATGTATTTTAATATTTTAGCTTATCTTCCATATGGCATAATGCTATAGCCCATCTGTATGTCTGAGTGTGCGAGCAAATATAGAAGGGTTTTTTTCCTTTAGTAGCACTTCACCTGCCTTCTAACGTCTTTTATCATCTACTCCTTCAAATAAACTTGGAGCAAAACTTAGAAGAGTGTGAAACTACAAATAACATGAATGACTGTGAAGCTGAATTAGATACAGCCTTGGAATGTTTGTTCTTTTTTTAATGGACTAGGCCACTTGAAAACAAGGCATCCTTAAAAGAATCTTCCACATATTTATGGAACATATGACTGAATCACAAAACAGCGTGTTCAAGGTTCCATACTGTCATATAACTGTGCTGAGGAAGTTAAACTCTAAATAGCCCTTCATGGAAATAACAGTAGCAAAGCTGCAGGACCTCCAGTACTCAGGAACAAAACTCTTAGCAGGAGCACATATCCATTCATATTTATATGGATATTACACTGGTTCCTGTGGAGCATTACACAGAATTTTTATAACTCTTCCAGCCCAGAGAAACAGTTGTAGGGGCACAGCACAGAGGAATAAGTATCTCATGCTGCATCCTCATGTCCTGATCAATGGTCAAGATTTCACCTATTTAATGTCCTCTGATGCCCTGTTCTTAGCTTATTCAAACCTAACATGCAGTGAGCTCAGTGGCAGACGTCAGAGGCAGCTCTAGCAGGGGATCAAACAGGTTTCCAATACCTTTCTGCTTAAATGGAGTGTATTTAATGTCAGAAGCTTCAAGTATTTTTGACATTAGCATAAGATAATATCCATAGATTAGATAATATTAGATAATATCCTGAGAAAAGATCAGTTGCTAATGATTTAAATTCAGGCTTCCTTCATGCATTGTGCAAGTCAGGACAGGAATATTCTGCATTTGCTCTCTCAGTAAAAGATTTTTAAAGGACAGGTTTTTGAAGTAAAAAGAGAGACTGCAACACCGTTAGCACTATCATGGATTCAGTAAGAGGGACTGAAGACCATGTATCAGTGCCTTTCTAATAGAGGTGTTATTTACTACTTCAGGAAAAAATAAACAAAGCTGTTTAACTAGCTCTGTTAGATAAATTCCTTCATGAAGAAAGAAAAAATCTTTCCAAACACATAATAGACCATGTTTTGCAGTATTTTTTCTCCTGAATCCTGGAATTACTTGTGCAGTGCTCATACAGTAATTAATTCATTGAAGCACTGATGCTGTGAACAGAGTAGTAGAATTTACCAAAGAAAATTCCCTTTCCTGAGACATAATGTCCAGGTAAATATATAGAGTTGTCCTGGTAAAAGCTGTGGAAAACAACTTTTAAAATCTTTCCTCCTTCTTTTTTTGTGGGGAAATACATTTTGCAGGAGTGTTGGCAACTGAAGCAGTGACTTTCTCAGGTGCAGGTTTTCCTGTCTCATTCAGAATATCACCAGAGAGATTAGTAGATAATATTCGTGTTTGAATACAGGAGTTTATTCTGTGATGGAAATAAATGACTGAAACAGCATCTAGAAGTATTGTGTTCAGATCTGGGCCCCTCAGTTCCAGAAGGACACAGAACTGCTTGAGAGAGTCTAGTGCAAAGCCACAAAGATGATGAAGGGGGAGAAGATCATCTCTCTGATGAGGAAAGGCTGAAGGAGTGAGGTCTCTTGAGCTTAGAAAAAAGGAGTCTGAGGGGGGACCTTATGAATGATTATAAATATGGAGAGGGCAGGTGTCAGGAGGATGGGGCCAGGATCTGCTCAGAGGCATCCAATGATAAGACAAGGGGAACAGGTGTAAGCTGGAACATAGGAGGTTCAACACAAACATGAGAAGGAACTTCTTTATGGTGAAGGTGCCAGAGCACTGGAAGAGGCTGCTTAGGGGAGGTAGTGGAGTGTCCTTCTCTGGAGATGTTTAAAACCCATCTGATGATGTACCTGTGTGACTGGATATAGGTGAACCTGCTGTGGCAGGGGGATTGGACTAGATGATCTTTTGTGGTCCCTTCCAATCCCTGACATTCTGTGATTAAGACTTGTAGGTTTACTGGCAGAAGAGGACCTGGGAGTGGTGATTGACAGCTGGCTGAACATAAGCCATCAGTGTGCCCAGAAGGCTGAGAAGGCTATCATCATCCTGGTCTGCATCAAGTGGCCAGCAGGACTAGAGAGGTGATCATCCCCCACTTGGTGAGGCCTCATCCCAGGTATTGTGTTCAGTTTTGGAAACTTCAACATTGAGATGCTGGAGCATGTCCAAAGAAAGCAACAGGGCTAGTGAAGGGTCTGGAGGACAGTGACTGAGGGAACAGAGTTTAGTCTGGAGAAAATGAGGCATTATTGTCCTTTACAACTTCCTGAAGTGAAATTGTGGAGAGTTGGGGGTCAATATCTTCTCCCAAGTCACCAACGATAGGACAAGAGGAAATGGCCTTAAGTTGCACCAGGGGAAGTTTAGATTGCACATTAAAAAAAATCCTTCACTGACAGAGTGGTCAGGTATTGGAACCCGCTGCCCAGGGAGGTGATGGAGTCACCGTCCATGGAGGTGTTCAGGTGTTCAAAAGAACTTGTAGATCTGGTGCCTGGGTTTAGTGGGCTGATGGTTGGGCTTGATGGTTCTTCCAAACTTTATGATTTTATGGTTGATTACTCAACGCCTAGAACCAGTCTTTCACTGGATGTTTCTTATGTTTACATAGATCTCTTTGAAATAAATCTTCAAAGTCCTCATAGGCTGCTGTCTAATAAAACAGGTTAATGCAATCGTGTTTTCTATTTACATATGTCTGTGTTTCATACACATGAAAGCACAAAAAAAGTGAAAAGCAAAACTCTACTGTTTTATTATATTTCCTTTTAACTATTTCTTACATAAGCAATAATGAACAACTCACCAACAAGCTTAACTATTTTACAAACTGCCTGATAATTGAATGTTTTGGTGCTTCTAAGCTGAAATTTTAGTTCTAGGGGAATCTGTTTTCCAGGCTGAACCAGAAAGGAATAACGTTTCTTCATGGTACCCAGAGTTGGCACCCAATGATCATGCAGTAAGTATAAAATAAATCAGACACAGTACCTAATTGGACAGTGGAACTTGCTGTCAGTGTTGTTCGGAGAGGCTGAAGATGTGCATAGCTTTAAACATGCAGATACAACTCATAGTTCAAGCAGTCTCTGCACTGCCTTTCATAGAATCATATAATCATCATGGCTGGAAAGGACCTCCAGGGTCAATGAGTCAAGCCCTCATCCCAACATCTCCTTAACCCCTCGACCATGGCCTCAGGTGCTCTATCTATTCATTTTTTAAACACCTTCAGGGAGGGTGACTTCACCACCTCCCTGGGCAGCCTGTTCTAGTCCCCAACCACTCTTTCAGTAAAGAACTCCTTCCTAATATCCAATCTAAACCTCCCCTGATGCAGCTGGAGACCATTTGAGGCAGTCCAGAGGATACTTCCCTAAGTACCTGTTGTTGTACTAGGTGAGTAAATAATTTTGGCTGTACATTCCTTGCCAAAAACACCCACCTGCATTAGGTATATCTGAGTTTACTGGGTAATAATTTACTTTCAGTGTCATGATACTTTAAGGAGAAAGCTCTGGGCTTCTGTTTGTCCTCAGTTTGTAGATAAGCACAAAGCTTTAAGTAACCCTTTAGTTTATAAAAAAGTGGGAATATGTGTATACTTACTCTTTTATCTGTGTTGAAAAAGCATGTATTTGAAGTCAGTGGTGATTGTGGTATTAACTGTGACATTTCTTGACACAAAAAACATCTCTTGCTCTGCAAATCCAACCTAAGTGATTTAAGCTCCATTTAGAGTTCTTTTTGCTGCTAAGTACAACAGGACAAACAGGTTAACCTGCTGAATGGACAAGAAACTATAGTTCTCACTCCATTTGTTTGTGTGAAGTTAACAGTGATAAAAGGCAGGAAGAGAAGGGCAGGAAGAACATGCTGGCTGATCAACAGCTACCGCGGTTTTCAGAGAGCTACACGTAACATTTGCCAGTGTTATAATCTTGTTTACTATGGACTTTCCACATACAGATCCACATAAAGTTAATGCTGTATTTATTGTGTGATTACTTTTTTGTGCCAGTATTGCATTTATTCACTTTATAAGAGTTCTAGAAAACTGAACTGTCAATAGTGTTTTTCATGAAACTGAAGTTGATGAGGTTTGCTGCTTGAAAGAGGCATTTTTCTGCTAGCAGCTTTTACTTAGAGTGATTCCTGTTTGTATTAAAATATTGTGTAGTCTGACTTTTGGTCTCACTTTTCTTCTGAAGTTAGTAGCCTATGTGTAATGTCACTATATGAAAAGCAAAAACACCATGCCCCTCTCACTGCATCACGTCTTCTTACCCTTTACACCCCATCTCTATTTCATACCTGCAGTGATGGGTTTATTCCCGTGTTCTTACTCTAGTGCTTACTGCACGTTCCCTGTGCATGCCAAGTTTGTCCCCCACTTTTCTGGCATGTCAGTATTGATCATGCCAGGCTGGGGCAGTGGATCTGTCCCCACATCCCACCATGGTTTCCTGATGCTCATCCTGATCACGTTGAATTGCTTTGGGCTAAGGACCATGCAGGATATATCAGGTACACTGCAGCAGGGATGAGCAGCTCCATGAACAGTGAGACTGAGCTAATGTCTCAGTGAAAGTGATGTCTCTAGTGTCTCAGCCGGTGCCATCAGATCCCCAGGCGTGGGAATGCTACTAGGCCCATCCTGACTGAACAAGGAGCAAACCAGCAGTGTCACTTTGGGTATCCATTTATAAATAAAGAACATGAAAAAAGGCTGAGAGAGCTGGGCAGCAGAAGAGAGGGCTCCTGGGCCACCTTATTGTGGCTTTTCAGTGCTTAAAGAGAGCATATAAGAAAGGTGGGGACAGACTTTTTAGTAGAGCCTGCAGCAATATGACAAGGGGGGTTAAATTAAAAGTGGATAGATTTAGACTAGATATAAGAAAGACATTTTTTACAGTGAGGGTGTTGGACAAGTAGAACAGGTTGCCCAAAGACTGGTAGATAGCCCATCCCTGGAAATATTCAGGGTCACGCTGGGTAGGACTCTGAGCAACCTCATCTACTTTGTGTCCCTGCTCATTGCAGGAGGGGTTGGAGTAGATGACCTTTGAAGGTCCCTTCCAGCCCAAAGTACTCTATGATTCTCATTCTTTGCGCTATTCCTACTGACTTCAAAGGAAGCAATTAGCGTAATGCTAAGTATTTTTTTAAAAATCTCATTCTCTTTCTGTTCACAATCTGTATAATGGGGAAAGTGATTAGAATATGTATACTACAGAGGTATTCTGAGGTTTTAATTAAGTTCTAGAAATTAATTCAGGATACTGAGGAGGGAGAAAAGGAAAAAAATAACATCTTCCTGTGCACTGGAGCCTCTGGCTGCTGACTGTGAAGGCTATAGCCACTTGTACCACTTATTTTAAGTCCCAGCTATGTGATCTAGAGCTAAATGTCTGTCTCCAAGTTGTGAAATACAGAATATTCCTTATGTATTTGGACCTCTCCTTGCTCATGTTTTATAATGCAATGTCTAGTTGCCTCAGTCTTCAGTCTTTCATATTATTCCTCACTAGGATAGGTTTTGTCAGCCTCTTGTACAAGTGCCTCTAACATCTCTTTGCTTCAATGATAACACATCCAAGGCACTTTTATGGTGATATGTTCATAATCATCACTGATTCTTTTAGAAATACTGTTTCTGTCCAAGCATGATCAAGACTGACATTAATATGCATTTGGGAATGCATGTGAATCCTGGGACACTTATCTTTAGAAATAAAAAACATCTCCCTAGTCCTCTAAGAAATGGGAAGGCTCTCAAGTTAGGATAGTGTTAGCCTCTTTAAAATCCCTGAAGTGCAAACCCCCTTTGTGAATGGATGATTTGGGAGAATAGCTGCTACTCTCCCTTCACTAGTCCTTCTGACAGATATGCTGCAGACATTATGAAACCTTCCGCTTTGTGAAGATCTCACTTCCATATAGTAGATCAAATCTGCTGTGTCTGCCTCCCTAGGACTGGAAGGACAGGTATCCCTCAGAACAAGGCATTCAGGGAACCCCACAATGAGGTGGGGGTTTCTCTGAACAGCCACAGGGGGAGTGAGGGTGAGAGATGATCCACAGACTCAAGCAGTAAGCTTTCAGCCAGGGCCAACATATGACAGTTGTCATCCTATTCAACAGTTAAACTAAGTAGATTGTATCTGCAAACTGTACATGCCTACCTGATGCACACACTGTGAAACATCTGCAAGGCCATAAACAGTAAGCAATTTGGAAAGCTTCTTCACAACTCAGTATTGTACTACTTGTAATACACAAAGCTAGACACCCAGTCTCATTTCCAGTGGATTTTGACACTCTGCTTCCATCAGAATCCTGACACGGAAACTATCATTTCAGAGTTGAAGGTGTTTCTGTAACTGCACTAACCTCGGAGCTTAGCTGTGGGGTTTTTTACCTCTAGGCACATTTACTTGCTGTGTTGGTGATGATGAAGTACCTGTCACAAGTAATATCTCAGAAACCACCTTTACGGCATCTCTCACCCCCCTTCACATAATCCTGTAACTACCAAATGGGGCAAGTAGGACATTGATGCTAACATAGAGCTGCATGAAGCAGAGGAGAGTGGGCCACCTCAACAAGTGCTAATGAGCTATGAAGGGCTGATAACTTCTTACTAAAACCCTTCATTGCTGCTTTAGTTAATCTGCATCTCTAGATCTTTGTGATCAAGCAAGTTTGAAACCAGTCTGGATTTAAATGGATTGAATTTGTCCAAGCGGAAAGTGCAAGGCATAGTGTCATGATAACACAGCTGAGCTTTGAGCTTTAGAATACAACTTGTCCCCTACACTTATAAAAGGACTATCAGTTTTGTATCCAGAAAACACATTGCGAGAATTTTTAAAAAGAAATCATTTGTTGCATTGTGTTCTGAATAGCAAGCTTCTAAGAGTTTCCAAAGTTAGAAGTAGAAAATTAGAAAAATAGAATACAGAAGACTTTTATCTTAGTCTTCCAGAGCATTCAGCCCCTGTGCAAATGAAACAGTATGGTTAAAAAGAAGAATGAGTACTTCTCTAGACATGCAATGACTGTAAAATTTCAAGCCTACTGCTCTTCTGACTTCAAGAAGCCTAATGCAACTGGCATTAATATAGTGTTCCATGGGATAGCTGTTTGTAAGCAAATTCTCATTGGTTATTAACTTGTGTTTCACATAATCATTTTGGTTGAAAGAAACTTTTAAGATCAAGTCCAGCCATAGACTGTTGGGTCACCACTAAATCATATCCCTTAGCACTGCACTTACTTGTCTTAATAACTCCCAGGAATGGTGACCCCACCACTTGCCTTGGAAGCCTCTTACGATGTCTGTTAACCCTTTTGGTGAGGATATTTGTAATATCTAATCTGAACCTCCACTGGGACAACTTGAGTCCCTTTCTTCTCATCCTGTCGCTTGCTACTTTCAAATGCCTTTGTCTTAGAATTAGTATTTTCTTCATCTTTTGCCCAACTGTTTTATGGAATATGAGAGTTTCACACACCGAGTGGCTGGTAAAAATACGTCACAGACTTCAGATCCCTCCATGACTCATGAGTTTTCTCACAAAATGAATCTTTGCGTGATTCAGGCACTCTGCTTAAGCAACATAAATACATGCTAAGAAGGAAGAGAAAGTTTCTTTGAGCTCTATTTCATTATTGTGATGTCAGACATTACTTCATTACTGCATAGCCCTTACTCTGCAGACTCCCCTCTCTTTTTCTTTTTCACGTGACGCTTAGTTACTGCCTAAGGATGAGGAAGAAAACAAATCGAAAGTTTCAGCCTAGAAGATTTAACAGGATGCAACAATTAAGAATCCAAAGAATAGATCTCCTGTTTGTGCAACATGACTGGGAAAACTTTGAAGTTCTTTCTTCTGTTCTCTCCCTTCTTTCTTTCCCTGACAATCTCCCAACCAAGCATTTATGGTTATTCAGTTGACAGCCAATAAATAGCAAAGTGTTTGGGTGAAATCTGTAGGTTTTTGGAAAGAAACCTATAAAAGAAAGATGCAGGGAGAGAGAGAGAGAGAAAAAAGAGAAAAGAGAGGGTAATCTGTACACCATCTGTTGCCTAGTGCAATTCATGCTGACACAGGGCTTTTTGACATTTTATACCTCGAATGCAAGCACATAGATCATTTCTACCTTGTACTTTTCCCGTCTCATTATCGGAATTTATTCCCTTGCTTTGTTGTTAGTGGAGTCCCTATTCTAATTGTTTCTTACATGTGCTGTAAATCTGTCCTCCAATCAGTAAAGCCCTGGAACATGAAACTAAGACCTAGCAATTTCCTTTGCTTAGCAGTGCATCTGCTGGAGTGTAGTGATGAAATAAAATGAAACATGTTTGCACTCTTTTTCTATCATACTGTAATGCGCCTTTCATTTCACTCAAGGAATTTTTAATATTCAAGCCATACCCTGTGCATGAAGTCATTTCCCTTCGATATAATTGTAATGGTAATACGCATGGCCTAACTGGCAGTGGCACAGCTGGCTGCTTGCCACAGCTGAACCTCTGACTTAAAGACTTTAATTCTGTCATGCCTCATCTGGTTTTATGTACTCTTTTGTAGTTAGTTCACAAATTTATTCTAGGGTATCCATTGAGATGGGCAGGTCATTGACTTTTCTCTAAAGATAGCACACTAAACTAATGAAGGGTACCAAATATGTGCATTGATAACCCGTGTGCATACTGAAGAGCAGTCAGATTATGAGTCGATGTGCGTGTGTGGTCAGGACTTATTGACAGATGCTTAGGCCCTGACTGTGCAAAGATTTAGTGGTGACGCATAACGGCAAGCATAGGCAAAAGTCTTGCCTCATCGTTGTCTGCAGGATCTGCTGTCACAAGTGGCAAGTGGCACAGGGTCTGCATAAGGTACATTAGCAGCCCATTAGCCCACAGTGCCATTTAATGAATTAATAGCAGTGTTTTGTTTGGCAGGTTTTAATTAACAGAGCCTTTCTGCAAAATCATGGCATGGCTTCAGCCACAAGTAGCTAGTTAAGTGTCACAGCAGTTTTGTTTTGCTTACAGAATAAAGTTCTTTGGCCTTACCTATGATGTCCTGGTATTTTATAAATTTACCATGCCTCCTCCCCTGCATCTGTCACCGAGCCCAAAATGCACACCCCCAAACTACGGTTCTGTGTTTATCTTTCTGCTTTCATCCCTTTCTGTTTTCACTAAGACCCTCCATCTTTCTCCTAAGTCTACTAAAAAAGTGATTGTTTCAAGAAGTTAGAATATCTGACCCCTGCTTCCAATTACTCACTGAAAATATACGTCCACTGATGGTTACCATCTTCATCCATCCTCACCTTTCCAAGTCTGCTGTTTGTCTCCTCTCTGTTTGCCTATAATAACTTAGAGATAAGATTTGCTTTTGTCTATAAAGCTCAATGCACATCCACTGAGTTACAAGAGCAATAAAGTGTTATTTACCAGGTTTATGGATCACTCACTTTCAGTCTATTGTTCAAATGTAAGCCCTCTCTGAAAGTTAAAAGCCGTTGGTGTGAATCGATTCAGACTTCATTTTATGCTAGCTGAAATCAATGATCAAGCTTGTTTCTTGCCATGGGAGAAAGGTCTTGCTAGCTGCACAAACTGCAGATTTTCATGATTCAGTGGTCAAGCCACAATGCCGGAAAAATATTATTTGAACAAAAGATGTCAATCAACCTGAGGGGCAATTACTGGTTTTAAATGTGGAGTTACTCTATAATGATGATGTGAAATCCAGAAGATAATGCTGATTCAAAATGGAAAATATGTAACTTCTAAGGAAAAAAAAAAATCCTTTGCCAGAAAAACAAGTTTTCATACTTGATCTTTATTCACAAGCAGTTTTAACTACTTTTGGATTCACTGACTTTTTTCCCTTTAAAGCAATTAAATTTTTCTAGGTCTTTCTGGTAGGACTAATGAATGTACAGAAACTGCAGCAAAGCCAAGGAATCCTGTGAACACCATATTTGCTACCACCCTCAAGTGGTGATTCAGTCAATCTGCTGTATAGATCAGCTTTCATCTGTATTTCAGGACTGAAGCGTAAATGATCAGACAGAAAGGAATACTGCTACCTATCAGGTCTTGTCCTGATAAGAAACCAAACACAGACATAGGGTATATCTAAACCAAAGCTCACAGATGTGCCTGCTTTAGATGCAGCTTAAAAGAACAGAGCAAAGAGTATCTTAGCCCTCTCAAGAACATACACTGCTGTTCTCGTTCAAAGACTGCCTCAGGAATAGCAGCTACCATAAACAAGCCAAAGTTTTCAAATTTGAATCCTAGGAGCTGAATGGGGCAGAACTAAGAAAACTCCCAATACAAGGGCTTAGATGCTCAAAAACTAACACAAATTTTCATTTGAAGCATCTATTAGTTTTCTTACCCACTTGAAAAAGTCAGGCAACTTATTCACATACTCCAGACACTAAGGACCTAAATGTAAGCATTTAGATTGTAAACTCTTGCTTCCCCTTTCTACCTTGCCAATCTTTTCCCCTTCTTTCATCTCAAAAGAATCCAAGTTTGGAGTGCATGCCAAATAGCCACTTTCCTAATCTTCCTGATAATCCACACAAGTGACTGAGATGGTAATGAGGTACAGGAGTCAATTACATTCGGTAGAAGCACAAAAAAAAATAATCATTTAATGCCTCTCCATCTCTGAAATACTATCCTGGCCCATGCTGTTCATACATACTCGTGTCAAAGGTAGCCCAAGGAAAAAGCCCACTTGTAGCTCCAGTACGTGCTTGGGTTTAGAATTTTCCAGCCTCTGTTTGACTGTTCACAATTTATTTTCTTCATACCGGCTTTAAATATGAAGTAGGTTCCCATTGTTTACTTAATTTTTTCAGTTTTCAAAAATAGTATTACAAGCATATGATTCTCATAAAGCATCTTGTGTAAGGGGAAAAGTAAGCCTAGAGGCAAATCCTGTAACTCTCCAGACTGTAAAGACAGAATGATGACAAATTGTATAAATATGTGCAAATTGTCCAAATGATGTCATGTATCCAGGCTTGCAAAAGTCAGGAAGAATACTTGAGAGTAAGGTCAGCACAGATCCTTTCTTTGAATAAAATTGAGCAATTACATTCAATTTGCTTAAATTTATCACCAAGAAAAATGTTTTGTTTAATTTAATCTTCATTTTATTTTTGAAGCGTTTTAGAACCTACTGTATTATTGCATCAGGGAAGGCCTCCAGTAAATTCAGGAAAAACCTGATAGGTAGCAGCACGCATTAAGCACGCTGCCTGTTGGAAAGAACTGGTGAAATAGGGCAGCATACCTGTGACCTACCACATGAAATCCCTCAATGCATTTTCAATAGCAAATTTCAGAGACTCGTCAAGGGTTGGGTTTTTTTCTTGAAACAAGCAGCGCTTTAGATTAGTCTAGAAAATTGCACCGTGAAACATTCCTCAGTTAGAAGACAGGCTCTCCAGGCTCCAACTAGTCTGTAAATGCTTATACTGAAGTCTTTTTAATTTACATTACACAGGTCTCCATTCCTCTCCTTTTTCTCTCCTTCCCTTCCTCTTTTGGTATCAAGGTCAACCTTCTCCAATTATTTGCAAACCACTTCTTTCTTCAAGTTTTCCCATTTACTTTGCACAGATTGGTGTCTCCTTGGGTCAAGTTGTTTCTACTTCCACTGCATCTTTTTCTCACTTCTTGATGCTCTGCTTCCTCTCTGCTTTCACCCTCTGGCTGCAGCCCTTCCAGGTTTGGAAATAGCAAATTAGTGTAAAAGGGAAATAAAAATAGATGATTTCTACTTTCCTGACTTCTTCTAGCCACACTCACTGGAAGCCAAATGAATGCGCAGGGGGTTTTTTTATCAATGCAATATTAAAAATGCAATGTAATGGTATGTTTGCTTGGAGAGGTGAGAATTCTTATCAGCTGTTTTTTAGCCTGTATGCACTAGTGGGGGCTCTGAATATCTGCGTGGATCCCCTCAAACCTGTCTAGACTCTTTGGAGCACCTCAACGATGATCCTCTGACAGATTTGAAATGTTTGTCTTTGACAGAAGACCTCTATACCTAGCCAACATCAGCTAGATTTCAGTTCCTGTTTCAGACATTAAAGGAAGATTATATTTACTTGTTTTTATAGGTGCATTAATCAGTGCCCAAAAAAAGAAGGATGACAAATAAAAGCAAACTCAAATACATATTTTGTCCCTCTGACTGCTTGATTCACAGAGTTCAATATATTAACAGTAGTGTCCACTGCATGTGAGAGGTCAAAGAGATTTGTTTAAATATATAACACACCCTTGCTTCTATCTCCAGGACAGACTGCCTGAGCACTTCTGTGAGCCATGACTCACATGAGGAGCAGACGTGAGTAAAGGATTTGCCTTCCAGTCTGCTTGCTTAGGCAAGAAATTAAGAACAGATGGAACCTGTTATAAAAGAATTTCTGAAGTATGAGCCTTAAAAATGGTAGTGTTTTTTTACTTGCTTTTTAACAAAAATTAAAGTTCTTACAATGCTAGTAGGATGATAAGTGGTGCACAGCTAATTTGGCATCATACAATCCAATCTAACATCAAGTTAACACTAAAGCAGCTGAATGAGCTATTCTCCAAACATGTTTCAGCTGCAAATGCTAAAACCCCTGTAATTGTTACTTTTAAGAGCGCATTAAAAAGATTGTGAAAACTGCTCGTTGTAATGATTTCTACGACAGGCTCTCTGCAAACACACAGCTGGAGGCTGTCAAACACACACCTCACTAATAGACAGCACTGTGTGTACAATTAACACGTTAATTTATGGAGTAAACTGATCAGGGGAGAGTAGAGCTTCAAAGTCAAACACTCGCTATTAAGGAAGAAGTGCAGTTAGGTGGCAGGACCTGCCTTGCTAACTGCAGCCATTCCTAACACAAAAGTTGTGTCTGTGCTGCTGATTCTAGCAATGTTCCCTGGTTCCCATACCCAGATCTCACTTTTAACATGCACCAATTCCAGATGGGTACAGAAGCAAGGTGTGCTCCTCCCTCTCCCATCCTTCTCTCCTGTCCTCCCCATGGGGTTAAAGTAAATCTCAGGATAACCATATGAGCATACTGCAACCAAACAGTCCATCTGGCTGATAGGGGAGGAGGTGAAGAGCACATCTTCTCCTGCCTGCCTGGTATATCCCAATTTATAAACACCAAATGAGCCAAAGGCACTGTGAGATATATCCCCGTGATAATTTAACATTAGGAACATTTTACATCTAGGCATGTGTCTGTCAGAGTAGAGGGTGTTTTCCCTGCTGAGGTTATGCCCTGCTCTTACATGGAAGGATAGTGTTTGGTGCAAAATAGGGTCTGAGGACTCCATATTGGACATGGAACCACCATAAGCCAGTTCTATTCATTTTGCTGAAATTCAGAATGATCCACCATGGATCATTGAACACAGTCTAGATAATTAAACATGAGATGCAGGTCTGAATTGAAGACCTAAAGACTAGCAATGCCTCTTAGGGAAAGATGTTTAGATTTCTTCTTTAATAGACAGCCTCTCCTTTTTTCTTTGATATATGAGGATTTAGGCACTTTTTGATTTATAACAAGGAGATGGCTCACCCATGCTGAAGTATCAAGCAGTAACCCCCAGATTCATCTGTACATCAATATGTATTCTATCCATATTGTGAAATGCTGTGTCAGAGACACTGCAGTGTCTTTATTCTCAGTTTCCCAGCTCCACATTTTTTCAGTTACCATCTCCAGGCACAATTCTGTGTACCTGCAATTACCCCTGCTCTTGGAGTCACAGCTTACCCTGGATTCTTATTCTGGATGGCTTCTGGATGTCATCAGGAGACTACTATGATTTTCAAGCCCACATTGAATTGTTAGGACTTTCATTTTGCTTTCTTATTACAGTTCCAGCTCTTCTCATTTTCTTTGCACTATATACAACTCTAACTCTTCAGAGGAGAAAGAAGTTGGATAATTTGTCCCATAATTAGTTCTCAAAAGGATCCTGTTCTCCTCTGATGCACACTCTCCTTTTATTAGAGACAAGGGGCAGTGACTGTGGGCAGGGTATATAGAGCACCAAGGGCTACCTGGGTAAGTGGGGTAGTGAAGAAAAGATATGACCAGCCAGAAGGAAGAGAAGTTCAGCCTAAGGTATTTGGAGAAACAGTCCTTTATGTCACTGCCTCGGCAGAGAGTATTAGCTAACTGGTCTGGCCAAGATTTGCTTGTGTGATTGGTCATGAGATTCATTTTTGAGATCAAAATAATGGTTATTGGTGGAGGGAGATTCAGGTACTTAGAAATCACTGGGTTGAGAGCTCTGCTTTCTTATTTCCTTCCTGCTGCTATGTCCACAGTAGATGCAAGCCAGGTGTAGCCTCCATGACTGCTGGCATTTGTTCTGGTTTTGAGATTGTTTGTCTGCTTTTATTTATTTTTTTTTTTAAGTAAAACCCCAACCTGTGAACTCTGACACTTTTGGACATAGATTTTCACTTCTGCAAGTCATCAACCTATCCTTTTCCATGTTGGTGTTAACTTCCTGTGGGGTCAAAAGGAAGGTGGCCATTTGTTCATGGTTTCTGAATCTACTGAGTTTCCAGGCCTCACAGATTCCAGACAAATGTTCATGTACCATCCTCTCACATTCATGCTGGCTGCACTGAGCTTGCAGAATATGCAGAGGTACGTTTCACAGTGACAGCACAGGAAATCAGGTTCATCCTGAGTGTGCTTGAATTCTTCGTCTATAAAACTGTGTATGAAGGCTGAGTGGGTTGATAGACCTAGCATAGAAGTCTGCCAGGCTTGCATTTCGTAGAGCACCCATGGATTTACAAGCATCTTTATCAACCATCTTCACTTAAAGCAAAGCAGGATGTTTTAATCCCTTTTGGGGATCTCATCTGAAATCAATTGCATCTTCTGTCCTACTTTGCTTCATGCCTAAAAAACATTTTCCTGCAGTGACTAGCATATTTAATTTTATACATTAGCTAAATAACTTACTAATGGGTTCATTAAGTAATTTTCTTTGTAGTCCAACTTTTCCACTGCTTTCTCTTGATACCCTAGTAATATTCTTGCCCATGTTACCTCTAGTCCAACACACTATTCTGGAAAATTTCTACTGCTGCTAAAGTGACAGGCACACAATCACTGAATCAGCCTACCCTGTTCAGAGGGGTGTCTTACACTCTTGAACAACTGCAGTAGAAAGATTCAAGCAGAGAATGCATGATTTTTCAGGAGAGAAAGGCAGCCTGCAAAATCAAGAATCTGCTGGCCTCTCCAAGAGGTGTGGAGAGAGGGGGCAGGAGGCTCTGCAGGAGCAGGCAGCCATAGGAACCAAACTCAGCCTACCTGCCAAGTCTACCACTTTGAACATTTGAAATGTTGGCAGGTATGCAGCCAGAACATGGATTCAAGAGCACTTGTAACACTCTGGTCTTCTCTCACACTTCTGATGTTCACTGACAGCGCTCATTAAATTAATCCCTATAAAGCAGTGGGGATTTGAACACTTTTGCCGCTCTCTCAGAAAGTGTTACACCACTACTTCACCACTGTTAAAGAAGCCTGGCCACCCAGTCTCTTGTCCCAGTAAAAAAAAATGCAGCATTTGAAAAAATTCCCATCAACAGAGTTCTAGGAAAAACAGCTGCCCAGGGAAGTCTGACCACTAGTTAACACACATAGGCTCAGAATAAACAGAGACCTACAAGTTGCCATCATAAAATTAACCATGGAAACCAAGTAAGACGTGTTCTTACGAAGCTCAAAGCAGTTGCAGCCATGGGATTTATCAGTGTCTCTAGAAAGCAAGTTTTCAATACAGTGATTTAAAGCTTTGTAGTTGATTTTTGGGTTTTAAGTTTCTCACAGGTAGTGTTTGGGTGTGCACAGCCAGTTGTCATTTAGATTGGATCCTTAGGCTATTGGTGGGCATAAACAATGAGCACATTGTGTTGGCTAATTCATGTCTGCCTCTAGACAGAAATGAAACCACCATTTTTGAATTAGAAGTATTTAAACTCTGCCTTAACTCCAAAAATTACTTCATGAAAGTATTTTCTGCCAGATTGTGAGGTAAAATGAATGATATTAAATACTTTGCCTGTCCTCCTCTTGCCTTTTTAATGCCAAACTGTCCATCCCTAATCATATACATCATCAAAAAACCAGCTAGAAATAAACCTGTGAGAGACTTGCTGTGATAAGCTGATGAGACACAAAGGATTCCAGAGAGCATGATTCGTCTGCAGTGATGGCATAAAGATCCTACATTCATCCTGCCAGCAACTTTTGCTGGAATAACTAAGCATTTTATTTTAGACAGTGAGACTCAGTCACATCTGAGAACTCTTGTTAGCCACGAGGAACTAATCAAAGATAGCCTGAAAGTGTAATATTCTCTGTCCAGGAACACGACCCTTTCAGACAAGTTGTCATGGAACATGGAACATGGACAACTCACCAAATAAATGTCTGTGCTGCTGACCCCTGGAAAGCCAGACATAATAGAGAACACGTGTAATCCCTTCTCATGGATACTAAATAAATTTTTCATAACTAACCAAAGAGCAAGTCTCATTTTCAAGGGTGCCTTTTGCTCCAGTCTATGTACTCGATTAGGGGTTTTCTTAGGTATTTTGTTTAGATTTGATGCACAGGACCCCATTCACAGATATCTTAGCTAAAGGCTAAGACCTTTAACTGTTGTCTAATCTATACCCAACTTTGGATTCACCACCTAAAGAGAGAAAAATCACTTCACTGGTTTTACAGCTTGCAGCAGAAATTTTTCAATGTCAGCTACTCAAAAGTTCTGAGTAGTTGCACAGAATAACCAGATGTCAAGTCTTTCATTGTCAGTAAAAGACAAATACAGTTGTGTGAGGTTACTTTTAATTCTTAGAAGACCTAAGGACATTAGGTTTAAAAAAAGCAGATTGGGCAGAGTTAAGCAGATTGGTTTTGGTCCAAAACAAAGCACAACCAAAATATTCCTTAGTTATGACCGTGCCTGTTAAAACCATCTCACACAAACTATGGTTAGAGGTGAAATATAACTCACATTTCTAAAATCCATAATCCATTGATTAAGTGTAATATAAAGTAATATTAATAATTGCCAGTTACTAGCTTGATTCCAAATAAAATATGGCAGGTAAGATTCTAAATAGAAGTGTCTTATTTCACTTTTGTTTGAACCTTGTAATTGCTGAATGGAGGAGCAATCAGTGAAACATATGATGAACATTAATCATATTAATGCTGATTCCCATTTAGCTAGAAGAAAGAATGTAAAAAATGTGGTGATCTTGTATCTCTGACTACTAAGCAGTGACAAAAATTCTCAGTGGTTTAAGTGCCAAAGCACATCTGAAACATGAAGCAACAGAGGTATCAATGTCAGAATAAGCTAAGCAAATCCAGAGTTCAACGAACACTTATGTAGGAGCTGTTTCAAACCAAACACCTGGATCATTCTTAAACCTCATTCACACAGTCATTATCAGAAATTAACCGGAGTCACGTCCCCCTGAACTGTGTGTTTAATTTAAACTTCTGAACCCAGCAAAATATTTGAATCAGTAAGAGAAAAATTCATGCTTTATGCTGTACGGATAATAGTTATCTCAACAGGGTGAAATCTCTGACGGAAATTTGAGGGAGCCCTATTATCATCATTTAGAGATCCCCATCCAGAACTCATAACATTTCTTTTTCCTTTTTCTTTCTTCTTTTTAAAATTTGGATATAATCACCATGATGGAAAACCATGTATTATCCATTTGCCTTGCAATGATGCCACAACATTTCATGTATGCACAGCTTACCAACATCAACTTTGTCTCAGCTGGGAGCACAAAACTCAGCAAAGCTTTTTAGGTTGCCAAAGTGGCAACTGGAAGGAACGACTGTTGTTGCAAAATGAAATTTTGCTGAGCTTCTAGTAGTCACCTGCTACAGAGCATGTTCAAACTGTCCTGGAGACACCTGTGCCTTTGTGTACTGGGGAATTCACAAAGGGATTTAGAGCAGGAAAGCCGACTGAGACGGGAACCACTTTCTTGCAACCTGTTCACCATTGTCTTCCACTTGCATTTTACCATCTTAGTATCAAAGCTATTTTTAAATGTCTTTATTGCTGGCACCCTTGAAATGATCAGTGCCATCACAATTATTTTGACAGGCATGCTGGAATTGGAGTAGGCAGAAAATGGCCTTAATGGGAATCTTTTACCAAGCAGCTGTTGGAGTGTGGTAACAAGACTCTGAATAAATGGCAGCTACATAACTTCCCCTAATCAGATTGGAGCAATCAGCTTGAAAAATTTTCCCATATGTTGAAGAGTGGAGCTTAGGCCTAGGGTTATGGCAAGGACACAGGCCATGGTAAGGTTACAAAGTCTGGCTACAATTAAACACTCACTGCAGAAATTGTGATGATGCTTCAGGGAGCTATTGCACTTTAGCCATTTGTAATTGCACATTCGGAAATTACTCACTCCAAAATTACTCGGGGCCCAGCTACACGGTTTACAAACATATGTTTTCAGAGAGGAAGGGAAAAACATTATCTTTCCAATGGGCACCATTTATAGGTTTGTTTGTGGTTATTAATGAAATGTAACATTGTGACATTGCTTATTAATAGTTGCATGCGATTTGGACTGGAAGGGTGTTGTTCTGTTTATCATTAATTTAATGATTAAGGCACATTTCTGCCTAGCAGGGGCAAATCTGCAATTCTTGCAGTCTGTTAATGCCCGGGTTTAATGCCTCTCCTGTCAGCACTCATTGAGTAATGCAGCCACAGCATTTCCCCTAAGTAGAGGTATTTCTTCTTAATTCTTTACAGACTAGACTGTGCTTCTGTGGGTTGCATTATCTATGGCAGGATCTGCGGGCTGGCACCTGATCTGTGTATCAGCACTGCCACTTCAGATACATTTTAGGGCTGATAAAGTGTGAAAGTTACGCAGAAAATTAGCATTGCACAAGCTTTGTAATTATACAGCTTTTTATGAATTTAATGAAAAAAGACAAGGCCTTCAGGGTGTCTCTTTTTTCTAATGCAAGGAAATTTTCCATTGTGTTCCAAAGCCTAGGCTTCCTGCATTGCCCAAGCTTGGGAAACAGCAAACGGAATGTGCTCTGCAGGTCTACAGAACAAGATGTACTGGTGACTGACAGCACTAATGACCTTTCTGTTTATTGAATGTGAAAAGAGAAGTGTAGGGCGCCAAGTATGCTCATGTGTGTGAAGGGGGATGATCAGTGAACCAAGAGGAGGAGGTAAGCACCGCTTCAGAAAGTATAACCCACACATTTTGCTAATGCACCTGGTTCACACAATTTCAACAAGATAGTGAAGTGTAATGCTTAGTGTGCTGTTTAGAGACTTTTCTCTTTATGGTAAGAACTTCAATAGTTCCCAAACGTTTGAACAAAGAATCAGGTATGGTATTCTGTATCTAATGGGAGGCTCTAAAAGAGACAACTCAGTACCTTGGACCATTGCTAAGATCTGCAGTGTTGTCTGATGACAATGATAGAGCACATAAACATCTACATCATTTGCTTTAAATGTGATTCCACATGGCTTTGTTTAGTTATTTTAACTTCCAACAGAACTGCAGAGTGAAGTTACTCAAGGAGGAATTTGGAAAAAGATTGCCTCTGTGTAGGCGACGGGAATGAGTCCCTCATCTGCACTTAGGAACCTGAAGCTGGATCTTTGAGAGGGTAGCTTAAATACACTGCTTTGAATGTACATCGCTAGGCACTCAAGCACATTTGGGGGTGGGATGACACATCACAGTTTATGTGCTTCTCATGAGAAAAGGGACTCCTTAACAGTAGGAGGATCCTGATTTAAGTTTTAGAAAGTTTCAACCCTGTGAATAGAGTAAAATCTGTTACATTCTGTTAATGCAAGTTAGATTATATTCGCGATGTGTTTGAATTCACCCATGAGAATAAATGTCTAGTTGCACTCTTTTATTGCCAGAATCTTTCAAAAGAATCCTTTTTTCAAAAAGAGGAAGTTTTAGCTTGCTTATGTTTCTTCACTTTATTTAATTATGTTTTTTGGTCTTCTCAGTCTATGGGAGAGATACAGTAAATGGGTTGGACACCATTTAAAGATCCTTCTATTAACAAGGGGCTGATACCTATTGCTGCTCTTTTTATTGCGGACTGAAGATGGTAGCTTTGCTGTTCAGCTGCATTTGGGAGACATGTTGGGTAACAGAAGATTGTTCATAATGTCTCCTGTGGAAACAGCATAAAAGTGTGTTGCACTTTGTCCTTTCATACATGAATAGCAAGCCAATGTGAAAAAGTCTTTCTTTTTGGGAAGTACTAAAGACTCCTGCCAAGATTATAGTTTTAATCCAAAATATTAAACCAGAAAAATATTAGGTTGGTTTTCTTTTCAGTTCCATCTTTCTTTCCTTTTGCTATTATGAAAAGGATATGAAGGAAAATTCAGATATTTAAATCTCTGTTTGGTGAGAAAATTCAAACAGAAAGAATATTTATATTTTTCAACCACACTTGTTTAATTTTCACCCCATTCTGATGCTAACAGAAGAAAAAGAGTTACATAAATAGTGAGTACATTAGCGTAGACAGCTTTCTGGCTCAGAAGCCATTTCCAGGACACGTCAAGAACACGGAGCACTGTCGATGACTTCTGGAGCCAGGCAGCTGTCTACACTAGGGCTCACTCTCCCGCTAATACCAAG
Source organism: Upupa epops (assembly GCA_013397515.1). Classification (NCBI taxonomy): domain Eukaryota; kingdom Metazoa; phylum Chordata; class Aves; order Bucerotiformes; family Upupidae; genus Upupa; species Upupa epops. The sequence continues at coordinate 241,202 of VZRI01002302.1, read as the reverse complement.
CTAGTGGAATCAGTGCCTCTTCAGATTTTAATCAAACTACCTGAAATGTTACTGAACGCTGTGTGAACTGGGGGACAAAAGGACTTAAATTGTTTTCAGCACTGTTCAGCTGCAGTCTCTGTTGACACCGGTCATCAGCGACAAGTAGTTTTTGTAGGGTATATTTGGCCATAACATCCTTACAGCTTGAAAATCATTCATTTTCACAACACCCACACATTCTTCTTCATGTGGTACAGTTTCTTGGGGAAAAAAAAGAAGATATATAGTCCAAATAAAACAGATTCTTGCATTAAAAAAACATGGCTATTCACAGGGGTTATAGAAATGTACTCATTTGTAAATTGGTCGTAAAGACTTGAAAACTTAAAGAGACAGCCACAGCCTCTGGTTGTTAGGCATATGGATTTCTCCCTGCTTCTTGGAGAAATGAAAACATTTATTCTATACTTAAAAATTGGTTTTGGAAGTAAGCTGCAATTTTGAGTTTTCATTGAAAGAGAGCTGAAGGAGAGTGGAATAGTAGTCTGTCACCTGAGAACCCCAAATGTAACTGAAAGACTCTTAGAAAGAAAGCATAACTATTCATCCTACTATCCATCACTGAAGTGTTAAGGTTAAAAATGTATCCCCCTTGGTACCATGTCTAGTATTTGTGTAATGTGAGGAAAGTGCAGAGCTAGACCATAACCTGATTCTCTGGTACTTACCTACACAAAGCTTTTCAACACCCTGGCCATTTGCCAACAGTAGAAAATGGGGCTGTTTCTAGCTGAGCAAGGCATATTGAGTGACATAAGCAGAGCCACACATGTGGATGCATGGACCATTCTTGTCTTGGGATCATTCTTCCTTCAGAGCTAACTTATGCTCTGATTTTGCCCAGCAAATATATTCTCCGACTAACTGCCAAGTACCTCCCAGTATCTTCACTTATATCTCCCAGGATCCTTTAGCTGACCCCTCTGGTCTGTATTGGCATTTGTAAGTCCCTTGGAAGGAAGGTAGAATTGTCACCCATCTTGCTTATGGATCTCATACAGTGCCTAGTCACAGCAGGGCCAGTGACTCTGCATATGTGCTTGACAGCTCTGTCATTTCAGAGAATCATGAACACTGTGGAATGCCAGAAATTAAGTTCATGAAAGTAATTTCATGAAGAGTAGTGACTTCTGCCACGCAGGCATTATGATGATGCCAGCTTAATGTATTAAACTCTAGTACATGCTTGAATAGCTTATATCAAATATTATATAACAATATCATATTGTTATAACAAGAGAGAGAAAGGGAAAAAGAGCAAAAGAGAGAGAGAAAGAGCAGATGGGATTGAAAGAAAGTGAGAAGGAAAGAAAGAGAGAAAGAAAGAGAGAAAGAAAGAGAGAAAGAAAGAGAGAGAGAGAGAAAAGGAAGGAAATAAAGGAAGACCTGGTGAGTTAATAGTGAGGAAATTTACAACTGGTTAAAATTCCACAAGTTTGACTCCAATACTACTGAATGTGTTAAAACTAGTGGGAGCCACAACCACAGCTTTCATTAAACCTATTGGAAAAGCAAAGCAAAGCAAAATGGTGGTAAAAAATAGCTACATTCATAGACATCTTGTCTACCCCGTGGGTCCCACCAGTGGGAATTTTTTTCTAATTTGCACACTCTCACAACTCGAAACAGGTCTATAGGCAAGGACATGAGGTATTTTACAACCGTGTTAGGACAGCCAATCATTTCTTATAAAGGTGGATTTCCATAGTTTAGACAAGGCTTAAGGAATTGAGCAGCGGTGAAAATGAGTCAATCATACTATCTGAAATGGAAGTGAAGAACTTTGGTCTGCTGCACTTCTTGGGTTTTTTTTCCATCTGGGTCAAATGAACTTCTGCCTTCAAGAGTTTCATCCATGCTTCTCTATGTAATCCAACTTAACATGACTTAGACTATTACCTGAGTGAAGTCTGCAAGAACATGTTTTACAACAGTGACAGCTCCTGTAGAGATCACATTCAAAAAAGGAGAAAAATTAAAAATGCTTATATCTTAGTTTTCATCCATAGATCCTATATCTCTGGAAAGATGTTGAAGACTAAATGTATAGAAGGTGGCAGTGACTAAAGATCAGGAAGTGTGGTGGTTAGCAATCATGTAGCAGATACCTTCTCCAACTTCACAAATGCTTCCTTTTCTTAAACAAAAATCTGCAGATCTCTCTCTCTAATTTCCACTTGCACTAAAGCCATAAGCTATTTAGCTCTTGAGATGATACTAATGGCTTGATGAACAGTACATAAAACATTTATTCCAATTTCTTGAATTTCTGAGAAACAGAAGATCCTAGAATCATAGAATGATTTAGGCTGGAAGGGACGTCAGAGATCATCTAGTTTCAATCCCACTACCCTAAGCAGGGACACTTCTCACCAGATCAGGTTGCTCAGAGCCCCATTCAACCTGATCTTGAGCACTTCCAGAGTGGGGACATCCACAACCTCTCTGGACAACTTGTTACAGTGCCTTACCACCCCCATAGTGAGGAATTTCCTCCTGAAACCTAATCTACATCTATCCTTTTTTAACTTGAAAACATTTCTCCTTGTGCTAGCACTACAGTCCCTTGTAAAAAGTCCCTCTTCAGCTTTCCTGTAGTCCCTCCTCAGGTACTGGAAGGCTGCTATAACATCCCACCTGGAGTCTTTTCTTCAGGCTGAACAGCCGCAATTATCTCATCCTGTCTTCATAGTAAAGGTGCTCTACCCTTCTGATCACCCCTGTGTCCCTCTTCTGGACTAACTCCTGCAGCAACATATCCTTCTCCTTGCTGGGGACTCCAGAATGGGACGCAGTGTCAAATGCCCTGCATGAATTCGGGTAAATGATGTCAGTTGCTCTACCCTTATCCACCAGTGCTGTAGCACTGTCATAGAAGACCACCAGATTTGTTAGGTATGATCTGCCTTTAGAGAAGCCATGTTGTCTGTCACCAAAACGGTTGGTTAAAAGCAGTGGAAATTACTTTCTCTTCTACAATAGGAAAGGATGTTGAGTAGGGGATTTTCCACTATATTGTTTAGAGTCTCTAATACACTAGTGCATCCTGTGTGTTTACATAATGTACTGAGCTATATTTCCCCTGGCGTCCACTTTAAATATCAGATTAGTTCTGTGGTGTGTAACTGCAGGGGGAAAGGAAGGATTAAGAAAAATCCATCCACAAGAGAAAGATGTTTGCCTCTACTTACACATGGACTTCATCTGCTTCAAGCACGAGGAACACTATAATAGCTGTTCAAGAGGAGGGCCACAAGGATAATCAGAGGGCTGGAGAACCTCTCCTATGAGGCCTGACTGAGAGAATTGGGGCTGTTCAGTTTGGAGAAGAGGAGGCTCCGAGGTGACCTCATTGTGGCCTCCAGTATCTGAAAATAGCTGGAGAGGGGCTTTTTAGGATCTCAGGAAGGAACAGGACTATGGGGAATGGAGCAAAGCTGGAGATAGGGAGATTTAGACTTAATGTGAGGAGGAAGTTCTTCACTGTGAGAGTGGTGAGAGCCTGGAATGGGTTGCCCAGGGAGGTGGTTGGGGTCCCATTCCTGGAGATGTTTAAGTCCAGGCTGGATGAGGCTCTGGCCAGCCTGGTCTAGGGTGGGGTGTCCCTGTTAATGGCAGGGGGGTTGGAACTGAGTGATCCTGTGGTCCCTTCCAACCCTGACCGATTCGATGACTTCTTCCCAGTGAGAGTGATGGGGCACTGGAGGAGGCTGCCTGAGGGGTTTGTGGAGTCTCCTTTTCTGGAGATGTTTTAAACCTGCCTGGACCTGGTTGGGGTGTCCTGCTGTGGCAGGGGGACCAGACTAGATGAATTTTTGAGGTCTCTTCCAATCCCTGATGATTCTATGATTCTAATTAGTCCACTGTTTGGACTGTGAAGATCTGTTGTTCCCTTCACAGGAAGAAAGTTTCTTAGTGGAGTCTTATTTGGTTGTTCCTATTGTCTTTGGTTTTTCCTCATAAGAACAATCTGGACCAATGTTAATTTGGAAACCTTTAAAGAATTTCAAGAAGATTAATGATTCAGACAAGTGTTACAGCACAAACTAGGTACTGACAGCACAGATGAAGTTTTTGTGATTGGTGTTAGGAGCTGCAATAGAGTTTTTGGCCCCTGAATAGTACACATTCCTCACGTGTTCCCCCTTCAGCCTTTCAGTCACAGGGGTTTTCCCAGCTGGGTCAAGTACCAGCCTCCAGACCTCTGTCCCGAGTGGAGGAATAAGATCAGTAAAACCACACACGTTAATACAAGCTGGAGATCAACCCTCAGCAGTGCTCTGTGGTCCTGTACTGTCCAACACATAGGCTTTCACTCTGCTCCTACCTTCTCCCCGAATAGAACTCAACTGCCAGTTGAATACATACTTTTTTCCCCTTTAAAATCCTGGTTTCTCTCCTCATTCAGAGCAGTAATAACTTCAAAGGATTTACACAAGAGACACCAATGATAGGCTCTGGTTGAAGCTGCTGACTTCAGCAAAGACACTGAAGGTCTTAGGGCTTAAGTCCTCCTGCTAATATATTAATGATAATTCAATATTTACAGCATAAGAACTTTTTTTTAGGTGGCAAAGGTTCTTTTTAAAGGAACACAACACATACTTATATTGTGTTATGAAGGCTAACTGAGTATTTCAAGGTTGATTGAAGCTTAGTGTTATCAATATAGCTACAAATTTTTGTAGTATGTTATTACTGGACAGAGAAAAGACCAAATTCTACCTGTTTTATGGGAGCAAAACTAACTTCTTCCCAAGGAGAAGGTTTTGTTCTTCAGACATGAAATTTTACAGATTAGCAAAAAATCCCTGCTCCAAGTAGGCAAAGGTGCTCCAAGTAGCACCTTTTTAAGCTATGTGCTTCCAGGAATGTTTGAGCTAACTGAGCACTCCGAAAATAAAGTGTATTGAGAAGCCTTGCAGTGGACATAATGTCTTCCTCCCACACAGGTGATGGGACACAGAAGCCACAAGGCATCACTTACAAGTGTGAAAGAGTAGGTTTAAAGGAAAAAATTATTTCTTGTCCCTTTGGTTGTGTTATGATAATCTTAGTCATAATCCCTCAGTCAAAGCATCAGCTGACACAAACTCAGTCACTTATCATCACCACATAGTCCGTTTTTTTGTGTCAATAAGAAGCAAAGACTTGACAAGTGACTAAGGAGGCTCCATCCAGAAATGAGAGAACTGAAGGAGCACTCTGAAGATCCTTGTTCTGTCACCGTTTGCCTGGGCAACAATGCCTAACCATAGGCACTGCACTGAAGTGCCTAGGGGCATCAGGGGAGGGGCTAGCCAAGACAAGAAGGCAGTTGCATTACGTTTTTAACTGCTAAAACTTTTCTGCCTTTAAAGTTAATCACTTTATATGTGTATATGTACAAGAAAGGTGGTGACATCCTTAGGTACTGCAGTAACTGAGAGTGCATGATCACTTTGAATTCAGGAACATAGTTAAGTAGGTACTTATCTTTACATCACCTTGCTGCCATAAGCAGAATAAAATTATTAGCTCCCTCTTTTCTGAATTTGTATTTTAATTCAGGCTTGGGTTTATTTTCCTGGCAGTCAGCTTTCTTTATCCCTTTATTTGAAATCCTTTCAAATTTACCTTAAGACAATAGCAATGCCACAGATCATACTGGGCAGAATCCAAATTGAGGTCTGTGAGATGCTGCAAGCGACATTTAAACTTTGATCATCAGCTTGTCCAACCCCTGTTATTCACAATTTCAGAGTAAGTGAAAAAAAAGCAGCCTGAGAAAAAAGTACTTTATGCAACATATTCCACAAAGCCCCATTTACAATTAAATGATTACTTTCCTTTACTACTCCATTCCTGACCAAGCAATCATTGGAATTTCTGATATTTGAAAGATAGAAGCTCCTGGCAAAAGAACCATGTTAGAATTTCATGTTTGGAAGCTAATTACTAGTCATAAGTTAATAGTTTATAACAAAAATCAGACTTGCTGAATATGCCTAGCTCTTCACAGTTAGTTTCTGAACAAACTGGATTTGCCAAATGTATTCATTATTTTAAAAAGCATTAACTATTCTACGAATTCTTGACTGGCATGTAGATTATTTTCTGTTCATCTCTGTGTAATTCTTAATATATTTTGAGGTGTGAAACTGGGATTACATGATATACATTCCTGTGTCCTGGCTAGATGAGAATCAGCTTACTTAAGCAAATACTTGCAATTACCAGTTTCTCTCTCCTTCTGTAAATATTCTGTAGTCTGTCTGTATATATATTTGCTAAGAAACCACCAAAGGCAACTACAAAAAAGGCATGAACTTAATTGAACCTACTCCAGACCAGAAGACAGTGTCTTTTTGATTACTGCAGAACTGAATTAAGGATCATAACATAAAGCCTTTTCAAAAAAAGGGTATAGAATATAGTTATATCAGAGAGAGAACAGTGAATACTGTTTTGATCTCAATATGAATTTTCACCACACAGAAGAAAAACAGGCAGAAGACCTTTCAATTTTCACCTGTATTTTAAAGAGTGCATAATATTAAACTTTTAAAGAATACTATGTTAATTATGTATGAATATTGAGGATTGCACTAATGAGCTTTCCTTAATTAGTATTAACTATGAGACACTCAATGTGAACAAGACATTGCCTGGGTAAATTTTACTGAAGTTAAGATGACATGAAAATGTCCTCTTCATAAAGGAAATTACCTGTATCATTGGAAAGATGGGTACTTTCGCTTTGAGCAGCTGTCTGATGTTATCTGCACAATATACAAATCTACTTCTTGCTCACCTAAACACATAATTCTTTTTGGCTCATTTATGCACTATGAATCATATCATATTTGCTACACAGAGTTATACAATTCAGGGAAGGGACAAGAGGAGTAGGAGATGATCCAATGAATCATTAGTTAGTCCCTAGGTGGAAAAATCAGGAATTCTAAAAGTGTCAGCTGCTTAAGCTAAAATCTGTGCACTGAGACACACCGTAGAACTCCAGCTGTTTCACGCAAAGCTAGCAGATCCTGCAGACATAGAGCAAGCAGCACATATGATTGGGTTTTTGCAAAGACAGAACCACCTACAGTTCTACAAAGAACGGCAATGGTGAATTTGTATATGTATCATATAACCTAGATGCATTTGTCTGTAACTCATGTTCTTCTAGAAGAAAAGATGAAGGACCCTAGGACACTGCAAGAAGGAATCAGCTTCAGGCATGCTTTGTCAGCAATGTCAGTAGAAAATACTAGGACTAAAAGTTGCTTGGCACTCTTTTCAGAGCATGTTATAGATAAACAAAACACGTGTAGCTAAACTTTCTTTCTGTGTGTCTGCCTCATTCTGAAGTCACTCATGAGATGCATCATTAATGGTTTGAAGTACATGACTCAACAGCGCTAAACAGCAAGATTTAGAGCTTGTATACAGTTCACCATGGAGAAAATGGAAAACATGGAACCACAAAACCAAAAACTGCTTAACAGCTGAGCAAATTACATCTGTGTCTACAAGAAGATTAAGTTGTCACATTCTACTGCAGTGGCAAAGGAGCCTTTATGAACTGGAAAGGAAGAGAGGTTTATTTTTTCTGGCTGAGTGTATTTTAGTCTCAAATAAGCCAAAAGGTTGCTCAACTAAAAAAAAAGAGGCTAGGATGACATAAGGGACATGCATCCCAATACTGTACATCATGCAAAAATAAAGATTAAGAAATGTAAAAAGAGGAAAGTTTCAGTTACTATATGGTAGCATTTTTTCACCAGTTGGAGGAATGTGATGTTGTCTTTGCTGAGTAGAAACACATTGCTACTGATGGGAATAAGAGAAGAGAGATCTGTACTAAAAACATCCCTTATCTTTTAGTAACTCCCCACAGAGAAGTACAATCTTTGGGATATGTATAGAAACACTGTCCTGAGAAAGCTCAGAAGTAGATACTGTATGGATCAGGCTTCCTGATGACCAGCATAAACAGAATACAGAATTAATTGCTCTACAATATGTAGACATAAAATTTGTCTGTTAAAGGGCTTTTGAGTTTTGGAGGCAGATGCTGAAGGATCCATGTAGCCAGCAGTAAAACGAAGTTAAAGTTTACAAAAGAACTTTGCTAATAATGATCTGTCACAAACATTACAACAGCACAGTCAGCTGCATATGGCGTATTGTGTGTGTTATGTGTGCATATAATTTGTGTTGTTTATGTAATACATGTTTTCTATCTAAGTATTTTATACTTGTGATGAAGTGTATAAGTGGTACAAGGTCAGGTACCTAGGGACCAATAGCAAGAATTTCTGCTGAGAGCTAATCAGTTTCAAGTAAGAGGAAAGGAGAAAGATCCAGGTATGCTAATAAAACTGCAGTGAGATATTTTTCTGGCAGTTTGTTTCCCCTTTGCCTCCAAACCTTTCTGTGATGCAAATCCCCAGGAGCACAGTAGAATAAGCAGTTTACCCAGTTCATACAGAAAGACAGCTGGAGACAACCAAGATTCAGAGGTGTCAAGATACTCAGTTCTTGATCTCCTTCATCCCCATAAAATGAACATATGAAGAAATGCCCTACTGGGCAGGGTGGGTGGTCTATCCATTCTTGGCTCTCATTGTCCAGAAACAGCAATCAGCTATGTAACACGTCAGCCTGACCCTTCATGGCAAATCATTCCCTTCCTATCCCTAATGATTCTATAATTTCCCTTGCACTATCCCAGCTTCTACAATCATTGGATTAGGGTGGTTAGAGGTTATCTTTCTATCTAGTTCTTTTGGTAACTGTCTGTAGAGCTGCTAATAACAAATTTGCCTCCTCGCTTTCTCAGTCTGCTAGTACTGCTTGCCTTCACTCTCTTTTTGGGACAAAGATACAGAAGTTATCCATGTGCTGGGCAAAGGGTACTTGCTTTTAAGCTAGTCTCCCTCTTGCTTCACAAAGTACTCCTAAGCTACAGTATTGGAGGATGTTGTTGATGATAGCTCTGTATTCAGTTTACCCAGTACCCTTCTGATTTTATCCTGCTTACTCTTTCTCCCCTTCAGCATGTACCTTCTATGATAAAATGGCTTCTTTTGGAAGTCACCTTCTCAGTTCTCTGAATCTCCTCCACTGCTTCTCTCCAATATCACCTCCAGCTACACTAAATCCCTCCTGAGACATACAGGCAGGACTGTACATACAGGACTTGAGATGTAGCACATCACATATTAACACAGTGGCAAAATGTTGTCATATGCATCATTTTCTGAGCAGTTCCTGGTGATGCCCTGTGCTGCTGCCTTTTTGTCTGCCACATGATGACTTTGGAAACTATACAGAAATAACTCCAAGGTCCCTCTCCCAAGCTGTGATTGTAAGTTTTGAGTTCGGCATTATGTTGGCACAATTTAAATTACTGTTCTCTATGTTCACCACTAAAATGTACCTTTTACACTGAAGATCTGCCATCTTTTAACTCTTTATTTACCTTTTCAAAGCTTCTTTAGTTCCTGCCTGAAAAAAAAATCAGCACCAGCACCGATCCCTATGGGACCCTACCAGTCACATTTCTAAACCTTTAAAAATGACTGTGTTTGATGAGATTAGAATCCATAAAAGGACTTTTCATAGACCTGTGGAAACTTAGTTACTTCAACAACCTTGATGTGGAACCTTAATGAAGTCTTTTTGAAGACCAAATATATTGCTTGCCTTGGCTCTTTTAAATCTGTGCACTCACTGACTCCCTCACAGAATTGGCTCAGGTTGGCTAGGGAGGATTTCCTCTACAGAGGCCATGCTGAATCTACTCAGCAGTGTCTGTTTCCTCAGGCATCATGTTTGCCATTACAGACCTGATCAACTTGCCAGGAAATGAAATCATGTTCCATGGTCAGTAGTACCCAAGATGTCAAATTAAACCTTTTTATCTTTATAGCACACCAGGTATATAACTTTTATCTTTACATTTCTATGCAGTGGGACTCAGGAGCACCTCCTGGCTATTGTGCCTGTGTATATGATACAACCACTGGCTGATGCCATGCCCATGGTCTCTCCATGGTGTTCTTTATTCATGAACAATGCCAAGGCACAAAGAATCAGGGAATTGTGACATAATTCCTCAGTCACAACAACGACTGCTGCATGTGTAGGGCCATTATGCCTATGTCTGGTATGCAGAAGTGAAATGGTAATAATGCAGTACAGCAGGAGGGAGGTAACTAAAGAAAAGAGCTTATTATTAACACTAATTCAGTAGCAGCATTTCTGAGTTTCAGGGGAAGAGATGGATTTGAAGGACCCTGGGCTTTGTTAAGTGTACAGAGTAAAGGACCCATTAGGGCTCATTCAGTGGGAGAGTAGGAGCAATGTCCTCTGTTATATGCAGATACTAATAATATTTCCAGGAACAACCCTGGATTGTCCAGAATGTTGACGGTAACTAATAATAATATGCTGTTTAAATTCACAAAAATGCAAACTTCTTTATTAAACTCAAAAAAAATGGTCACACTAGGAAATCAGCCTAAATGAAGTAATTCAGAAGAGCTGGTAGATATCTGCAAAAAACTATGTAAAAGGAAGCAGATCAATTTATGTTCGTGCTGAGGAAAGACAAGAAATCTAATAAGCAGAAGATCTTCAAGAGCTAAAGAAGTAGAATCATAGAATCATAGAATCATTAGGGATTGGAAGGGACCTCAAAAGATCATCTGGTCTGATCCCCCTGCCACAGCAGGACCACCTAGACCAAGTTGCACAGGAACATGTCCAGGCGGGTCTTGAACATCTCCAGAGAAGGAGACTCCACAACACCTCAGGGCAGCCTGTTCCAATGCTCGGTTGCCCTCACTGTGGAGAAGTTCCTTCTGATATTTATATGGAACCTCCTATGCTCCAGTTTGCACCCATCCATTGCCCCTTGTCCTATCACTAGATGACCTTGAGAAGTAGTAGAAAGTTTGTGGAAACTGGGAGGAGATTCAATGTAATGTCTTTTGCAAAATTAAAATGATGAAAATTAAGGGAAGATAAGCAGCTAGATCAATTTATAAATGAGAAATCAATAGCAAAGCACATAAAGAGCCTGATGATTATAAGTGGAGCTAGAGAAAGACTGAGGAAAGAGTTGAGGTTTTAGTAGAAAAGGAAAGGTCTCCAGGCTTTTTACACTAAAACAATTGTTCAAAACTTCTTTTTCTTAACCAAAATATCCAGGTAAAACCAAATGGTTAATGAAAAGGCACCAATAACAGCTTCAAGAATCTGCACTCTTCCAAGTAGTCAGACTACATTGTGATACACTGCTCTCACATAGTTTGAGCCTTGTGAGATTCCTCAGTAGATATTCAGATGAGTGTAGCAGGCCCAGGGGACCAGAATATAACTGATACAATGCATATATATACATGTAAGGTTTTCTTAGGAAATACATACATAAATTAAATGTAGTTAATGAAAAAATGAGTAGTCTAAATATTATGGGTTTCCAGAAAAGTAAGTTTTAAAATTGACAATAATTAAAATTAGTAATAACCAATGTTGATGAAGAAAAACTAATGGATTTTTTCTGTTTATGGTTTTGACCTTACAAGAAAAGTCAATTTAATCTGTGTTGATTTCAGTGGTACTTTTAACTCTTGTCTACAAGTGATTTTGTGAACAAGTTAGGGATCTATCAGTAGTGAAACAGTTATTAAATGGGAAAGTACTGCAATAGTAAGTAAAAACTGCCTACTATCACATTGATTATTCAGATTGTGAAGCAGTCTTACAGAAGGAATGATGAGATTATTCCTTTAACATGTATACCTCAGTTGCTTCAACATTATCTTAGTTCATCAGAACATCATGTGGTTCAATTACATAAAGCTTTTAAAACAGCTTGCTCAAGAATATTTCAAACTATCCTGACCTAGCATATATTGTGATATATAGATGTACATATATCTGTTACATGTTGCTACAGCTGTATTGTCACCTGTCATAACTCTGTTTGATGGCACAGCTCACTCCTGCTATGCTGTGTACTCTTGTCTTAGTGCCTGTTTCTATTTTCTTCCAAAGCATAAATTCTTTTTTATAGTAGTCTTGTATTTATTGCACCTTTTTTCTACATTACAAAGGAGCAGAGATTGATTGTGGTTTTTTCATTGTACACTATGTAGTCTGAGGGGCTGGGTCTGATTTTGACATGCCTTCCACCTCGGAGTGATCTCTCAAATAAATAATAAACAGGGCTTCAAATCTGAACATAAGAATTAGCCACAGGGATTTTAAATAGACTTTTTGACCTATGACTGTAAAATTCTATGTATTGTTATACACCTCTCTGTGGGACCATTTGATCACTTTATTATTTATAGATTAAAGAACATTGTTGCTAATTAATACTGTTCTAATTGTTGGCAGTGTGTACGTGCTTGCTTTGATGTTTTTTTGATCCTGTATTTTGGGGATTTCACTTACTACTTTTTTTTGGATGATTTGGGATTTTGGAACCTGTATTTTCAAGTACTTGTTTCATTTTATTATTAGTGAGATTTCCTCTTTTCTAACTTCTTTGATTCTCATCATACTAATCTTTCTTCTTTTTAATCACGTCTTATGAAATGGGGTAGCCCCAATTAATTCCCTAACATTATACACCTAGATTCATTTTTCATTGTCTTTTGAAAAAATAGATTAGTATAAAGGTTAATATTTTGTTACCTGTATCACATTACTCTTCATTGTATCTTGTTCCCAGTTAATGCAATACAGTGAGTTCAGACCAATTAGTAGGGGCAAGCTGCAAGTCTGCTAACATTTAAGTTGATTCCTCTGGTGAAGTAGTTCTACAGTCTCTTGGATGCACATTTTTCTCAGCAGGTATAGCTTGGGAATTTCACTCTCACTACCAGATAGATAAGCATTTGAGTACATAAGGTCAAACTGTGTGATTGTATGGATTCCTATTGATCTAAATATCTATGAATGATTCAGTCAAATATCTGAGGTTTGTAGTGTTTTGATCAGAAATCTGGGTTTAGCCTATTACTATGTCAAGTTACTAAGATATGTAGTCACTATGCAGAAATTTGCATTACCTTTTACAGTGACTAATACATTTCACTAATTCAGTATGATCAACATTGACTGATTGAAGCACTCTTGTTTCTCCCTTTTCTGTTTTTAATTGTGGGTAAGAATTTAAGTTTTTCAACACAAAAAAATTATTTCTTCTTAATAAAATTCTACACGCACCATTGAACATCAGAATTGCTATTCAACACAAATATTCTTAATTCATATAGAGAGAACACAATACCAGATTTTTTAAAGTATGAAAATAATTGTACAGAATCTCTCAAACAAGAATATTATAAGGCATTAGGCAGACAACTACAGTTATGTTATAATTAGTTCCATTGTGAGTTGCAGCTTCAAAGAAACCCAAAACTTCTAAGAAAAAATTCAGCTGACTCTACCAAGTTTTGCCTACATGCTATGGCCTAGATCCACTAAAAGTATTAGGAGACTAACAGCCTCTGTAAACATCTAAGTCCAAAATACAGATCTTCAAAATCCCTACTGGACTGCTACCTTGCCCCAGGGAAAGACTTTCCATGGTACCTAAGTTTCTGCTAATAAGTTGTGTAAGTCTGTAAGACCATCTCCAAAAAGATAGGTAGGTGTCTTCAGCAGGAATTAGTAGGGGAAAATCATCGGTCTGTATGCCAAACTGCAACCCCAAACAGCTCCATTAAGCTGCCATCTGACCTGACAGGCACTAATCACACCCAAGCCACAGCTTTTCCCTGCAAGTTTCTGCAGGAAACATAGAACTGCAAGTGTCCTGATATACCTCAGTTATGATCTTAGTCTTGGCTCATGCTTATGTTTAGAAACTTGCTGTTCATCAGTTAAATTTTCCACAGATATATCCATACTGTCAACTCAAAGCTCAAGGGGATGAGTCGGTGTGTAGTCCACACTGCTTTACTGCTAATGTTCTCCCTGCCTGTAAGTTGGATCATGCAGAGTATTTTCTACCAGGCAACACTTGTATATGATTCTGGAGTCAGCCCTCACTCCCTCAAACAGGAGAATAGACAACACTGTACTGGATCAAGGAAAGAGCTGAAAGCCAAGGCATGTGCTTACACACAGTTTCTCTGGGATTGCCTGTGTAGCATGCTGGATTTCATGGGGAATATTCCAGAATCCTATCTTATCTCATTCAGATCTAGCATAAGTAGAATAACAAGTCTTGAGCAATCTGAAAAACTTTAATGAATCCTAATACAGGCAGAAGTCATGCAGTTTTGAGTTTTACTTCCTTTGCACAAGCCTGAGGATGATCTGTAGAAACAGAAGAGGTGGCAGAAAGGGGAGGAAAGACATCAAGGGCAGAAGGTGAAAACTTCATTTCAGAAAATAGTGTAAAAATTGCTTCTACTTCAAAGAACTAGGATTTCACTCCCATTTTTGTAAACATTCTTTGTCCACATCCAGCCTTCAGCATGTTAGCCTGCTTACAAATTCTAGAAATCTCTGCTAATACTCTTCTGCCACCTATTTTTTGGGGTGACTGCTCATACCTATTGGCAGAATAGTACCCCTCCATTTGATTTAGTCCATGAGGGAAACACGAAAGTCTTCATTTCTGTGGGAAGTGGAAGTGTAGCACACAGTAAAGAGAAGAGTCCCATGACAATGAACATTATTAATGTTTAATGTTCTCGCCTGCAAAAATGATTTCTAATTTCCACTCCTTCAAGCCTAGAAACTCAGTGCAAACGAAATATATACATTTTCTTTTTTGTCTAGAAGAAAGCACCTTGCTTATCTTTCAGCTATCTTTTAGCTGGGTGTGCTCTACAAAATGGAATTTCACTTTTTTCACTATTGCGTGTTAAGTTACTGACACAAGCAGTTCCTCCAAAAAATAGCCATAGTTTGATCCTTTTCCCAGACAGCAGAGTTAATAAATGGAGGGACTCTGGCTGAACTCTGTTCCTACTCAAGCTTATAAGGAAACTGTTAAAAGGCTAATAAGAACAAAGCTAAGTCAGTGTTGAAGGTGCTTGCAAATCTCCTATTACTCATGCAAATTCCTCATTTATTTGATTTTTGTCTGTAAAAATGGAAAATTATTTTAATATTTTGAACTTTCAGGAATCTAGCTTGTTTTCGTTACAGCAAAACCATGTACCACCACTTCATCTCTTCTGTTTACATAACTCTCCTGCTCATATTTATAGTCTTGCTATAATTTGGAGAATTCTCAGAATGGCTTAAATTAATATCTTTCACATTTTAATTTTTTAAGTAAAGAGAAATGCACAGGCTTTTCTAGGCTAAACCTTGTAACTAATACAACAT
This sequence comes from Upupa epops, assembly GCA_013397515.1. Taxonomy (NCBI): domain Eukaryota; kingdom Metazoa; phylum Chordata; class Aves; order Bucerotiformes; family Upupidae; genus Upupa; species Upupa epops. The sequence continues at coordinate 225,809 of VZRI01002302.1, read as the reverse complement.
CAAAGAAAGATGATGAAAGAGATACAAAGATAGTATATGTAAATGCTACCAAGTGATCGTAGGTTATAAGATTAATTTAGTATAGCAAAGATTTGGAATTGCCATTTGAGGTTTAAAAAACTGAACCACTAAAATCTTACCTCTAGATTCACTAAGGAGCTTTAGCTATGCATTTCCCTCTAGAATGCTTGGAAGTTACCTAAATACACCTTTGCCTCTCTTTCTAAACTTAGGACTGATGTGCATCCCCTGCATACACTATGCAAAAGGTGCCCCATTGCTCATTTCTGTGGTGCACTTCTTCCACCACTGGACCTTCCAAAACCAGTCTGCAGCAGTGATGTGTGAGGGCAGTGTTCAGCCAAAGTAGTCCAGCACCAAGAGCTGCTTGTGTTTCTGGAGATTCTTCACCTGCCCCCAAGCTTACAGGGGAAATCGATAGAAATCTGCTAAGGGTAAACTGAGCAACTTCCAGCTCCACTGCATGATTGTGCTGATCCAACTCTTCCACTGTTAGGCAGTCATCAATCATTCTTCCACCTCACTTATGGCCAAATTCCACTCTCAGATGTACATTTGCAAATCCTGTTGACGTCAGCAGTTAGTGGTGTACTAAAGAAGAAGAATTTAACTCTTCATATAGTTTTCTGCACTTTCTGAAGGTCCTTTTTGCCTTTCCTAAGGCAAGAATTTTTCCCTAGCATTATATTTATGTTTAAGCATCGTAAAACATCTAAAAGGCTGGCATTGCCCCACATATTTGAATTCTTGCTTTGTTTGGGATGAGATATTCAACAGGGGATCAGGTACCCTGGCAAGCTTAGATTTACAATCACTTCAAGGAAAAAAGAAAAAGGAACCACATATCTTGGGACTTGCTAGAAGAGAATGGGGGAAATATGTGTGGTTAAAGGAAAAACAGTGACAAACATTCAGCATTTCTGGGTACATTGCAGTAAGTTCTCAAATCATCCAGCTGGCCACATCATTGGAGAATAGGTTTTTGTAAAGAAAAAGAAATGGGAGCTCATTTTACGTGACATGTAGGCTAGGAACTAAGTGATCTTTCCAAACTTCTAGTTCCTAGTATGTTTTTGAGAGCTAGGAAGACTTCTAGTGAGTCCGTAAGTGCTTTAGAAACAGATATTTTGCAGTTCTATGAGTCTGTTTTGTTTTGTCAGTATCTTTCTTCTCAAGCTAGAAATGAACTTGTTCTGTAATTTCAAGTTAATCTCCTGATTAGTTTGTGCATTCACTCTCAACAACAAATTTATTTTTGATTCAACCATTTTCAATAAAGTTTGGAACTGACTCTGTGTGGCTATAAAGTGGGCAGATGTTGTTAATGTTCAGACCTCAGCTATTCCTACTAAGTAGAATTACTGCCTGGTAAAAAGTAGTCCTGAAGAGCTGGGTCACCAGGACAAGTCAGGCTGTTGCAAGATTGGTCTTATTATATTCTTTGCTGTCACAAAGTATTTCATGGAGCATCATCTGTCTTTGGGCGCAAGAAAAGGAAAGGAAGAAAACGGAGAAGAAAAATAAAGATTTGATCATTTACATCTCTCTTCAAGACTCTGGATTTCTTCTGTTCCAACACAGCTTTCTACTAGCTGAACCTGACTTGGGGCCAACCGCTGAATCCTCACACTGTAGGCTGCGGCTCAGCTGCACAGTAGTATCTTTACATCTGTGCCAGCTAGGGTTATTACTGAATTTTATAACTTCTGCTATAAATAAAGCCTTGTCATCTAAGCATTCAATTTAAATACCTCAGTTTATTTTTGAACACTGGAAGTTAATAATAAATATCATCTTTGTTTTCTAATTTTTTTACTGGGTTGATTTAAATGCTCTTGACAGCTCCAATCCAATCCTCCCATCCAAGCTGACAAGCATGACATGCATCTCTGCATACAAGCTCTCAATTATGCATAATCCAATGTTTTCTAGGGTTTTAATTGAATCACTAGTCTCAAACTTGTTATTTTTAATTTACAACATTTGATTTCTGACACTGGCCCCTCTATGTCATAAATTATGCAGGCAAGTGCCTTAGTTGTGTGGGTGATTAAAAAAAAACTAATTAGGCATGATTAAAAAAAAATAAAACAGAGACCTCTTAAATATGTGCATGTTAGCATGTAAGAGGGGCTTATTTCACTGGAAATGCCTGGATGATTTTTTTTTAAGAGATTATGTTCAGTTCAGTACAATTTGATTGATTTTGACATAAATGAAAGAAACTGTAAGATTTTTTTTTCTTCCTGCATATATACCAGAAATTGCATTACATGGCCCGTTGATGTGAATTTCTCCCACAGCTCATTGAATATAATTTTGTTAAGTGGGCAGGAAAATGAATATGAAGAAAACTGAATAGAATCCAACATTTTCCTTGGCACCAGCAGCAAAGTTGAGACATGGCATATATAGATATAAATATATGTGTATGTGTGTGTGTGCATGTGTATATATATGTGTGTGTGTGTGTGTGCTAGGTACAATTAGGAATGTTAACCTTTTATGCCTCAGCTAATAACAGGAAGAAGGAAAACGTGTAGAATGTTAAATAACACTAAAATGTAGATAGCAGAAGAATGATCTGCCTACAACTCCTGTGCAGATCTACAGCAGCAAATGGAAGGAAAAGAATGATTTTCTCTTAACTAATATAAGAAGCTATAAGTATACATGCTACATGAAGTTGCAGATGTTTATCATTATTCACCAATTTAATCTGGATATTTTAAATACAGTGTTTGGAAAAAGAACATAGTCTGCCCCTCTTTTTAATGTATTCTTTTTACAAAGATCTGGGGTGAAAAAAGTGAAAAAATGAGAAGTGAAAAAATGTAGGAGAATAATTTCTTCTCTCCAGCTGTGCTACATTATCTGTGTGCTCTGAGCCTCAAGTGCATGCTCCACAGACATACACAGTACAGCTGCTCCATCCCCCTAAATCAGACTGTGATGATAATATGAATGAACTAAGGAGCTGCTTCATCAGCAACTTTTAGTTCAGGAAAGAATTTAAACTTCTACTCAGTCTTAGACTTGTACATAGTCCCAGCAATGCTACTATTCCATTCACATATAACCGTATGCTTATACAGTTTGCTGGATTAAGACCAAAGACTCAGATGGAGGTGCCTGAGGAAATCTTGGCAGATTTTCTAGTCCTAACACCCTTAACAGCATTAAAAAAATCATGGTGCTGATTGAAAATGCAGGATGATCGCCTGATCCTCAACAAAACTCACTGTGAGTTCTGCAGCTGAGATGGCATTTCACCTGCATCCAGAAGGGGCAAAAACATTTCACAGGAACAGGGCTGAACAGAAGCTGATGTCACAGAAGCACGACACTGAATAGCTGTGCTCCTTTCTCTGCAAGGAATCCCCACTAGAATGAAGAACGAGGATATCAGAAAGGTCTGAGAGAAGACTAGAATGAATATAGCCCTTGCTATTTTTCTACTGTGGAACAAGCTGCTTTGGCAGTTCATCACTAACATTTGTAAGACCGCCAACAATCCAGAATCTGTGTGAAGCAAATGCAAGAGAAAAATTCACCCATCCAGTTTAGCCATCCTGGAGTACCACCAAAGGATGAAAGAGTCCTGATGGACTGTGAAAAGTAGGAGTTGTGGAGTAATGCAGTTCTTGGCTCATCATCTGTATGAGTGTCCTCAGCTGCTGCCTGCTACTTCAGATGGTTAGGAGAGACACTGTAATTCAGAGCTGGCTGATTTAAAAAAAAATAAATCAAGATGCTGGCTAAGAAGCTGTAAGAAAAACTTACACGTTTGCAACACATAGATATATTTTAATTGATAACTAGAAAACTTTTGTTTGAGTCAAGAAATATGGACATAGGATAAAGAGATCAGAACTCTCTTCACACTGTAACTCCTGCAAGTCCTGAGAAACGTTTTGACATGTGCCTTGGCAATGGTATTGGTGATAAATGGTGAGAATAGGAAGGACACTACACTCAAATATTTTGTTTTCCTACCTGAAGGCCTGTCTGGACTGGGCAGAGATCTGTTTTAAAATTTGGAAAGGATTTATATAAGAAAAAAATCAGTAGAAAAATCAAAGTCTTACCAGTCATCCTAAATGTTAGAAGAGATAGCACACTACAAATATTGAATTTGTACATTCTGATTTATGTGCTTTCCTGTCTGTCTGTTAGTTATGAGTTCTGTGTTCAGTTGCTGTGCACAGATATAAAAACTCTCCTAGAAAAGCTCAATACTCTCACAAATACAAAATTTACTTAAAAGGGATTTTCTAACATAAATAGATATAACCAAAATATTTGTTTTTACCAACAAAATCCTATGCTCCCCTCAAAATGGAGAGGATGTGCTGCAGAAGAGGTGTAAGAGATGAAACAGTGCATCGTCAGAAGCTCCTTAACCACTGTGGTCAAAGCTGTTATAAATCTCCTATGGTCTGCATTAGAGTTGGCCTTTGCATTAGTGCACGGGGAGAAGTGGAAGAGGCATGGGACAAGCATCTTCTTTCTGACAACTGCTCTCAAAAGCTTAACCAAACGGTGGAAGTACTATAAAAATAATGGAGTTTGTGGAGTACTGGACAGTGCCCATAATCTTACAACATCCTTCAGATGGAAAGCTTTTAAAATAAACCAATTTTAAACCAAGCCAAGGCTTAAGACTGGATCAGCTTCAATCCCTTAATTATAATAGGCAAACCCACATCATATGAAGTTGTTAAAAAATCTGTCAGGTTTTTTTAAACCTCAAACTAGATAGGTTTGTTATTCCAGATAGTCTCCCGGTTTAATTTTTGTAATCATTAGAAATCCTTCTCTAATTTCTCTGTGGACTCTCTCTAAACAAATGTTCAATTTCCTACTGTGTAATTCAGTATAAATAATTCTTCTCTCTTGTCTTTACTCTTTGGTTGTAGTCTAGAATAGCTGCCCTATTTCCTCTCAGTTTTGCTTTTGTCATGTTTGATTAGTTTGTTCCTCCTTCTTCTACTGAGAAGAATATTCAAATGACCAAAACTACATCATCTGAATAATTGTCCTACACCTATATGTACATTGCTATAGAGCTTTTTCTTTTCTTTTTACATTTTGTTTTCTAGCTCAACATAAACTTGATTCCTGGCAATTTTTATTTAGTCTCTACTACACAGTTCATCACAATCAAATCGAGATGTCTACAGTGTCATTTACTACACTTGAATTAGTTACCTTAGGATGTCTTTATACTTAAAGGAGACAAATTGGTATTTTTATGATGTGGTTCTTCCAGACTTCTACATGAGTGAAGGAGATTCATGGCTGAAAAAATGTTTGCTTCTCTCTTACTGTAAAAAGCATCTAGTGCAGCTAACCCAGGCATAAACATACATTCTACAATGTGTGACCTATATTTGGTCAGTCATTCCACCAGCTAATACCCTGACTTATCAGACACAGCCTTCTTCAATGAATAAAAAGTTTGGACTCTTCATAAGCTCTGTTCTTACTCCTAATGCCTGTTTGTGGGAGATATTCACCTAAAAGTCTTTGGAGTTGCTCCCCAAAGTATTTTAATTTTGACTCTTATTTCCTCAAAGCATGCCTACAATTGAACATGAGAGCAGAAAATGAAGCTTTTCTTCAGTTAGCCTAGAACTGAAACCAAGTATTCACTGAGACACTAATGTCCCCTCCTTGCTAAGAAAAAGCATTCTGCTGAATAAGAAAGACTTTTAGAAATCACTAAATAAGAGCTGATGCTTGTTGAAGTTCCTAGGTCATAGACAAATGTTGCTGCTTCATTTTGCAGCATAAATAGCATAGAAACATAGAATGTTTCGGATTAGAAGGGATCATCTAGCTCTCCCTCCCTGCCACAGGCAGAGACAACTTCTACTAGACCAAGTTGCTCAAAGGTCTGTCCAACCTGGCCTTAGACAGTTCCCATTATAAGCCATCCTTAACATTTCTAAGCAATGTATTCCAGTGCCTCACAAGAGTTTCAGTAAAGAATTTCTTCCTAATGATCTGATCTAAATCTGTAATAAAACTGTTATGCCTTTTCATATCATTACACTCCTTGACAACATGTTCCCTTATCTTTCCTGTATGCTCCCTTTATGTAACTGGAAAGTTGTTATAAGGTGTCCCCTGGAGCCTTCTCTTCTCCAGGCTGAACAACCACAATCCCCTCGGACTTCATATTGGAAGGATTCCATCCCTCTAGTCATTTTTGTGGGCCTCCTCTGGGCTGACTCCAACAGGTTCATGACTTCCTTGTGCTGATATCTTCAGAGCTGGATGCAATTCTCTAGGTGGAGTCTTACTGAGGTAAAGTTGATAGTTAAGGGGCAGAATCGCTTCCCTCTATCTTCTTTCCTTTGGTGCTGTCCAGGATATGGTTGGTTTTCTGTCTGCAAGTGTATATTGCTTGTCTCACATTCAGTTTTTCATCCACCAAGACCTGCCAGTCCTTCTCCACAAAGCTGCTCTCAAGCCCTTCATCACCTAGCCTGTCTTTGCACTTCAGACTTTCTTGACCCATGTGCAGAACTTTGCACTTGACTTTGTTAAACTTCATGAGATTTGCATGGGCAGAACTTTCAAGCCCGTCAAGGACCCTCTGGATCCCTTCAATCCAGCTTGTCAGCCATGCAACACAGCTTGGTGATGTTGGCAAACTTGCTGATGGTACACTCGGTTCCCCTGTCCGTGTTGCTGACTACAAATGCTAGATATAAAATGTCACTGGTCCCATTACTGACCCATGAGGAATGTCACTCACCTCTGGTGTCCATTCAGACTTTGAACTGCTGCAACACTCAGATAATTCCTTATCCATCAAGTGGTCCTTCAGTCAAATCCATGCGTCTCCAGTGTGGGGACAAGGGTGTTGTGCAGCATAGTGTCAAATGTTTTACGCGAGTCTCGAAGGGTGATGTCAGTTGCCTTTCCCAACACAGTAACCTTGTTGTAAAACACCACATTTATCAGGCATGATTTGCCCTTAGTGAAGATGTGATTACTGTCACAAATAACCTCTTAGCATGGTTTTCAGACTACATGCTCAGTGATCTTGCTGGACACAGGGGTAAATCTGACTGATGTTTAGTTCCCAATATGCTCCTTTCTATCTTTTTTTTTTTTAAATGGTGGCTTTTTATTCCTCTTTTCCTGTCAATGGGAGCTTCATCATTCTGACATGATTTCTCAAATATGATGGATGTATATGTAAAAGATTTCACATGTAATGGCTCTGTCAGTAATATCTTTACATTCAGGTCTATTTTCCAGGAGAAAGCACTGCTCTGTAATTCCATGTCTCCTTTGGTGCCATTTCTGACACCTGTCTCTCTCTACTGATTGATAATCAGTTCATATGATAAAGCTGTTGATATCTACCCATTCCAGTTTGAGAGCATGAGATCAGGCAAATTGCTTCTCATAAATTTAGAGGCAGGCTTTTGTTTCTGAGAGGGCTAAATAAGATCATGAATAAAGACTATCAAAATCTACCAGCTCGACTCTTCATAAGCTGGTAAAACTGGTATATTCTATCAATTTAATTAATCAGTGCAGGTGACTCTTTAGTTGTGCATTTGTCACCTCTACTCTTCATTTTTTTACTCATCTGTTTCCTTGTGTCTTCAGCTGTTGGCCTACTTGTAGTACATTTTTTGCAGGATCTAGAACATTGAAGTTTTAGTTTTTCTAGGGTTTCTTGAGAAGCAGCAATCTAAATAGTAGTAAAGAAGTTAGTTTCTGCTAAAGAGTCTAAACACAAATGTGACTGCATTAGAAGACTTCAAATGCTTGTCTGCAGTTAGCTGTTATGGACATTATTGCTCATATGAAAAAACATCACAACATTCTATGGTAGATGAATGGGAGACCAGATTCAGTGTAAGGAAAAGTACTAAAAATAAATAAGACCTATTCCTGCTTTGGGTGATCTTTCCTGTCATCTTACCTTTGCTAGGGTTGTGCCATCCAAGTCAAACAACATGTCATCTTGTAAGAATTCTTTCTGCTTTCGTCATGACAGGCATATACCTGAGTCCTGTATGAATCCTGTGTAGAGGCTTTCTTCTCTGTATGGTAACATCAGCATTTCAACAAAAAAGAAGAAAAGCTTGACCAATGCGAATAGCAGTACAATTGCAAGGGTCAGTGACAGATGAATAGCAGACCTTTATCTATGTTTCTTCATAGAGAATATAGACACCAATATTACTAGTACTGTAGGGTGAAACCCTTTAATGTAGAATCTTAAATGCTATCACTCCTAATAGGCATTTATGTTCTCTGATGAGAAGTAAGACATGGCAGCTATATTCTCCCCATCACCTGAGTTATTCTGGAATAAATAATCCACAACTCCAGAACTGTAAACCTGTCAGTCATAATCAGCAAACTGTTAAACATTGGGATACAGAAGAGCAAGGCTTTGATAAACAAGCCCTTGATATAGGTGCTGCAACTTCAACACCAAAAATGTATGGTTTCTGCAAGCATGTGAGATGAAATTTTATACCAAAAAGCCTCAACTATTATTCCTTGAAGACTTCTCAGCAAGCATTACAATATACATATTTCATGCAAAAATCAGACATAAAAACCAAAATGGCTCTTATTTATGAGTAGGGAAATTCAAAACCTAGAGCTGCAACCTTTACTTAATGCCAAAGCCATGAAAATGCAATGATCTACAGAAATCCACACTTTCGTCTCTGGGGGCATTGTTACAGGCTCATAAAAAGTCAAATTGCTGTTACTTGAGCTTGCAAATAATTTATACCTATCATTTGTCTTACAGTCCTAACATTTGCCTGCTGTGCTGACCACCTACTCATGGATGTGTGTTGTAGCAATCATGTTCTTGACACAGTCACCAGAAGAGAAGGATGTGTTATTTGAGAGTATTTGAAATGTCTGGGACAAAACCGAAAAAACTCTACAAGTTCATACTTTGAATAAAAGGTATTTTTTTCAAAATATTGTAACATAAGTTTCCAAATAATTTCTTCAGAGATAACAACTGACTACATAAACTAGCGAGGTATCCTTACTAATTGTTACTTATTTAATTCCTTTCAGCATTAGCAAAATCTTTCAAGAAGGCATTTGCCAATACTATTACTCCACAGTAAATGCAATTGTGGAAGCATCTATTTCAGTGAATGCTGTTCTTATTACTGCCATCTTTGATATGTAAATGCTTTAAACATTACCCTTTCACAGCTTTACCATCATATGTATCAGAATGCTGATAGTCAATAAGAAACTATATTCATAACCAGGTCTTAATATTATCAGACATTTCATTTCTGATGCCTTATATATATTTTCCCACAGTTCATGGGTAGGGAAGATATAAGTTAAATATTTTATATCACACAGTGAAATCGACACAGTTCAGTGCCTGTGACTTCCCTCTTCATTGCACCAAAAGTTTTGCGAAATCCAAGGGGAAAATCTAAATGATCTCTGCTCAACAGAGGCTATTTGCAGTCACTCCAACAGTTTGAAAACTTTGGCCAAAGGGACAAATATGTACCTCTCTCTATTCTTTAAATATATATAATAGTTGTTAGACAGAAAAAAAAGACAAACCCATTAGATCTTCTAGTTCATCCTGCCAGTCTATCATTTCATCTTGGCAAGGCACTGTTCAGCCTCTGGTTGTTCTCTACATATAATATTGGCAGAATGTGGCTCCAAGTGTTTTGTTTTGTTACTGCACGGCACCAAAATAAACAAATATATAACCCTCTGAGCTGAAACCAAATGAAAAGAGAACTAAAACTGGCTGACCTAAAAAAGATCTGCAGGAGATGTGTATCAACGCAGTTTTCCACTCTTTCACTATTAATTTCAAAAACAAAAGCTGATCTTAGTGAATTTACAATGATCTCAGTCAGGAAAGTACAGTCCTATTTTTGGCACCAAGAGGAAAGGAGCATTAAACTTTCATGAAATAAAATAGCAACATTAGGTTTAGAGAACATAAGAATCAAAATATTCTAATGTTTCCCTAGGTTCAGTGTAGTACATATCTGTGCCATCAGGAAAACACTAACAAGAATGCAGCATTGTTGAGTTGCTTCTGCCCCATTCCTTCCTTTCCCTGGCAAATTCAGAAAAGAAAATTGCTTCAAATCAAGCATACTAGTATTTCTTCTTTGTTATTCAAATTTGGATTGGGACTGCTGAAAACTATTTCCACATACACTACAATCATGCAGTATCAAATTTTATTAAAAAAAAATAAAAGTGGCAAACCACAGCACACTTACAGTTTCAAAAACTTGAATATTTTTATGTGCCGTATGATTTTAATGAGTGTCAAGTTTTTAAGAGATTGCAGTGCCATTTCATTGCGTGTCCAGCAAACTATATGGTCTCAGCCTCACCAAAATGCTTCACTAGGCAAGGAATGTATAGACCATTTGTGCTGCAAAGAAGATTCATGCTGACATCAATAGCAGAAAAGTAAAGCCCTTGTACTGATAAATTCATTACATTTCAAGTACTAGATTAGATAAGAAAATCTAGATTGTTACAAAAATGTCCATTTTCATCCTATTGCATCACAAAAATTACAGTGTATATTCATACCTGCAACACATGTGCAGATATCTCAGATGAAAAAACTCAAACTTCTCAATTACAGTTTTCCCCTTTGGTGAATCCTGGAACTGGACAGGCCAGCTCTTGCACTAGGATGAAACATCAGTATGAAATCTGAAAAGCATTTTGGCCTCTCTTCAGCTCATTAATAGAATCAAGCGGTTTCTGGACCATCAAAAGGCAGATTTCCCACCTAAAGAGGAACTTATTCAGCCATAGATTTCTCTTTATCACTGAAAGAAAAACTCATTCCTGTCTGGCAAACACTTAAAAGGCAGTAAGAGACCTTTTGAATTGAATAGAAAAATTCCCACTGGAACGAAGAATCTGAGGATGATCCAGCTCTGAGCAATTTGCAATATACCTCCTGTACTGTATTTTAAGCCTGATAGAGATGAAATGTAAAGTATATGTTGTACATATATTAGGTGTTTAATATAATTCCAAGACATATCTTTGATTAAGTTATTGGAAATGTATGAAAGCAAAAGTAATGCTATAATGTAAAGCATGTACCCGTTTATTTTAGTATATGCATCTGCTTTCACTGATAATACTTTCCTGAATTTTCCAAGCAATCTGTAATAGAAAACCATGATAAATGTCACTTGCTAGACAATCTCTGCTGATGTCATATCAAAAAAATTGCAAAACATCAAAACACAAATTTACATTTACAGTTTAACTTCTGGTTAGGACAAACAGATGTTGAAGATTCAGTTCACATAGGTTCCTTTCCCACAAAAGGTTTCTGAATGGTAACAGCTAACAAACTGACAGCAAGTCAGAATGTTTGAATGTTTTCTATTTTCAGATGACATCTGATTAGGAAATGCTGAATTTAGAACCAAAGAGTTTCATTGTGAATCTGAACTAGACTAAAAACCACCCAATCAGTCTGTGCAGAAAGGATGAGGTCTTGTTTCTATAAACAGGAGCAAACTGTGACAGAGTTTGGTAAATGTAACTCCCAGAGTATATTTAGCACTGATACCTGGATAAGAAATTGCATTCTTCATGTCAGTGAAGGTTTGGTGCTAACAAGGTTTCAGATAACACACAAGACACAGATAATAAAGTTTTGAAACTTTGGAAGAGTGATTTTTGGGCCATTTCACTACAAATCATACTTACCATTCCAACTTTGAAACTTTTCTATATAGATCTGTAGATCTATTGAGTCAGATAAATCAAAATCTTTGCCAAACAATTTACTCCATGAGGAACCACAGCCCATTCTTCTGAAAACAGAACATGTAAAATGATAAGAGGACGTACAAGGAAAGGCTCATCTTTAGTATTTCTCAGTTTCTATGTGATTTTGCTCTCATAACGGAATACTGCAAAAGGTGGGATATAATTGCAGGTCCTCAAATCAGACAAAATTAGATCAATTAAATTATTTTTGTGCCCACTCAATAAATATACTAATAGTTACAATATTGATTAACATCTTAATACATGGGTAATTTTACTCTATTGATTTATTACCTTGTGAAAGTCTTAGTATTGGTTCCTTGATGAGGATTTTCAGTGTCATTTAACAGTGCAGTGGCCTTAGTCTCCTTCAGCAAGTTGAATCTGACCAATAATTTCAGGCTTATGCACCCAGGTCTGCTAACCTCGTTTTCAGCATCCACCCTACAAAGTCACTTAGAGTTTGCAGACAGCACCAAATTACATGGTTCTGTTGATCTGCTCAAAGGTAGGGAGGCTCTAACTAAGGATCTGGACAGGCTGAATCAGTGACATGAGGTCAGTGGTGCAAGGTTTAACAAGACCAACTGCCAGGTCCTTCATTTGGGTCAACAACTCCAAGCAATGGTACAAGCCTGGGGAAGAGTGGTTGAAAAGCTGCCAGATAGAAAACAACTTGGTATTGTTTGATAGCTAGCTAAATATGAGGCAGTAGTGTGCCTAGATGGCCAAGAAGGCCAACAGTATCCTGGCCTGTATCAGTAATAGAGTAGCAAGCAGGAATAGGGAAGTGATCGTTACCTTGCCCTCTGCTAGGATGAGGCCACAACTTGAGTAGAGTTCAGTTTTGGGTTCCTCACTACAGAAGGACATGGAGTGATACAAAAGAAGGGCATTGAAGCTAGTGAAGGGTCTAGAGCACAAGAATTATGAAGAGCAGCTGAGGGAGCTGGAGCTATTTTCTTGGTCTGAAAAAGAGGCTGAATGGAGCTACCTAGTATAGGTAGCTTTTTACTACCTATAACTACCTTAAAGTTCTATTGTTGGTGGAGGGCCAGTGTGTTCTCACAAGTAAGAAACGATAGAACATAAGAAAATGGTTTTAGACTGCGCCAGGATAGGTTTAAGTTAGATACCGGGAAACATTTCTATAGTTCTATGCAATTTCCTGGCTCACAAATTTAGGATTACTAATTCACGCATTATCTCTACAATGCAGAGAGTCTCGCAGGGCAATGAATTCTATAGATTACTCACCAGAGGGCCAAAATGCGATGTCCTCACATAATGTATGCTTTTCTCACAATAATACTTCTATGGTAATTATGTGCCCAAAAAAATTATGCTGGAATCTCAACCATGAAGATCTACATCAGTCTTTCATTACTATGCTATATAGCAAGGATCAATAATTCTTTGAGCAAGGTTATTTGGCCAGGTAGGTGGTGTTGGAAAGACATGATATTCACCTTCCTCAGAGACATTGCTAATGAAGTTTCCATGCATACAACTAGTATCCTTTTAATCTGTCTGTGTTGGATTTACATACAAGGCTTTGCTAATAAGAAGGCTGCTGGGGTGATTTCTACGAGAATACACCACAAGCTGCCCAGCATGTTGGATAGAACCAGTTTCAGCCAGCTCCAAGACAGAAGCTGCCAGGTAAAGCTGAGCCCATCAGTAACATAAGTTTTAAAGGGTTATGTTTTCTTCCTTGTCATATCTATTACTGTTTCTTTTATAGTATTTCTCAATTTTTAATATTATTATGTAAAACTTCAACTCCTGTGACAGCATGGCCATTTTCAAATAAGTAAAAGAAGTAAAAGTTGATAGATTTTTGAGAAGTCATTAACAAACACACACCTCATTTAAATAACATAATATTTCTGATGTTGATGTAACTGTGACTTTAAATTAGTCTTTTACAAGTGCCAACTCTTAAAATTATAGCTGGAAACATAAAGCAGGTTTAACCAGGGCCTAAGTGGATAAGACATGCCTTTCCTAAATGCAAAGATAATCAACATTGCAAATAAAGAATTCTCTATTAGAAAATTCAAATATTAGTCCTGAAGGTCATTTTAGAGCAATTGAGAAGCTGCTCCAAAACAAAATCTTGCTCTTATGTCTGTGCACTGTAGTCTGAACGTTGCAGTATTCTCCACATGCAAAAACTTGAAGAACTTTGTCTTGCAGTTCTGCAGGGGGTATCTTTTTGCTATCAGCAAGCAAAAAAAAAAAATCAACAACCCAACCATGAGATACCTTATGCCCATGAAATGCTGCAAAGAGTAGATCAGACCCTAACCATAATATCTATTAGCAGATTACGTGCTCTCAAGTAGAATTTGTGAAATTGAGATACTCAAGAGCTTCAGATTTGAATTTTTTTTTCAACAGTTTTAAAGTCTTCTGTGACTTATGTGATCCTGACACTCTCTATATAGCTGGTAGGGGAAAGACACATCCATGGTTGTCTTGACATACCTATCAGTGAGAACTGTGATAAATTACAAGTACCTTTTCCACCAGACACCAGATTTTAGATAGCTGTGTCCTTTCAGGTAAATATACATATTTTCTTTTTACATGTCAGCCTCATTCACCGACTTTCTCCAGCACAAATCAAATGGTTATCACTAGCTGCAACCCAACTTAGTACGCAAGGCTTTGTTACTGTACAGAAAGGTATCTGTAGGTACATGATGTTGTAACTAGAAGATACAGTGCAATACTGACTAACTGCTGCCTGACGCAGAAAGCTTTCCCACACAAAAATATTTCTTAATTTGTAATTGATTTTAAGGGTATTGGGGTAGAACTTTTAAGACAATTGCTACAAACTAGAGCTGTGCATTTAAGCTGTGCAGTGTCATCTGTCAATAGTTTCTTCATAACTTGTGCTGAAGTGCCAAAGCAAGTGGGTGTGACACCAGTCTTTCTTGTGCTGCAGACACTAACTGTCATTAACCTTATATGCTACACAGCCTGGTATGACCCTTGGATTTTGTAATCTTAGTAAAAATCATCAAACAATTTTGCATGCAGGTAATAATTTGCAAAAACTGGAGTTGTCTCGACATGAAGCTAAATTATCTGCAGTGTTCTAAACATCAGCACTGAAGGAATTTTACTCAAACCTATGTAGAGTTACAATCTTTCTTATTATTTAACCTGTTACCACCCACACATCTTAGCACAGTCTGGTTTGAGGGGATTTGGTCCCTTTTTAGTGAGTTCAAATTCACAAAAATATTGCCAGTGGCATGCTTGCTCACGTAACTAGTTTCCATTGATTGGTGATGTGACAGCACATATAAGTGCAGCCAAATCTATTTTTGCAAGGAAAAATATTCCTTAAACTTATTACTGTATGTATATTTTATCCAAATGTGGTTTTGCAAACTAATTAGAAACAGAAATAGGTATTCATTCCTTTTTGTAGAAAATATCTAGGGGAGGAGGGAGTTACACAAGCCATGGTTTCTGGATGTTTATTTACCTTTTGTTTTGAGGGCATCTAAAATTGCTGCCAGGATCTGTCCTTACACATTTCTTTTTAGTATTTATATCCACTGTGTATACAATTAATAAACTAAATGACATTTCTTTTTTTATTATTTACTCCTACTTTTTAGTTCTTTCCTGTATGTATTACAGGTTGAAATCATCTGCAGGAAAGCAGAACTCTTGCCCACACTGAAGGAGACATAGTTCTTCTAAACCATATGTGCGAGTACTGCTTGTAATCAAGACACTATGACAAAATGTTCTCTTATGTAACATATCTTTTTTTCTATATTACCTTGTTGTTGCCAGCTCCACGCTGACAATCACAGATTAACTCATGCCTAGCATGTGTCTGAAGTGAATCACTATGTGATTGATGTCTGTCTGATTTCTCAGCAACATTTTGCAATGACCAGATTTTTGCTTTTAACTAGTATTTAGGTATGTAAATGTGAATGTGCTGTACATTAGCTGCCCAGCTGCAGCCTTATCATATTATCCTTTAGTAACTTGGCTCAAAATCTGCAGGGACTCTGGACTGCTTAATTAGTTAATTTCTGTTTTGATTGGAAAGACAAAAGTAAACCTTTTGGAAATGAATACATCAATTCAAACTGCATAAGAGGCTTTATTGAAATGCAGTCTGCGATGTTCTTAAGTCAGCCTCATCACTGAATGTTGGGACTTATCTTAATTATGGTTGGTTGTAATACTGTACTTATATTAATAATGTTCTTATGTTAAAGAGATTTTTTTGACCTTTTGGAGTGCAGAAATCAATGAGAAGTTGATAAAGCCAAGTTCATTGCTGCCTAAAGTAAAGCAAGCCTGATTTGTTTACTTACCTAAGCCTTCATCTGTCAGACCCATTCTGAAATGATTTATAGACCTCTACCCAATGAAATCATTTAAAGTAGATTAGATTCAAGGAACAATCACCTCTAATATGACAAGCTGATAGAGGCTGACAGGTAACCAAGTTGCTCTGGATGGCAAACAAGTTCCTGAAATTCTGATTAAATTAAAATATTAATGGTACCACTGGGAAAATAAGATTGAATCATGTTAGGCGAATTCAGTATTAGAACCAAAATGCAAATAGTGAGTGATTCTCTGTGAAGAAAGCCAGCTGAGGTATCAAGGGAAGTTACCTCTGGTAAACGAGAGCAGGAAGTGAATTCAAATGAAAAGCATTGTGTCAAGAGCTCACCTTCACCTTTCTGAGGTCTCTGAAACAACAAGGCCTAACAGGCTCTGGGGTTGGTCTGAGCACTTTTGAGAGGTTACATATTTATTTGGACTTCCAGCCCAGTACTAATGAACAACTCCTGCTTTCCTAAGGTTATAAGGTTATTCTTTGAAGCACTGATCCATGCTTTTTTTCCCCTTTTTCATGTTTGTTTAGTTTCTGTTTTCAATCCTGTACATTAAGTAGCTCTGGCTGCACTATAATTGCTATATAACTAGATGTATTGACACTGCCTGCTTTGGGATCTGTATTAATTTTGACATACAGGGTAATTAAATGTGCTATTTGTCTCGCGTGCATTAAAGGAACAATAGATGCCTTATCTGCCAGATGTACTGAAGTGTGCAATTACAACATGTTAAGAGTAGTTGTGTTTTGCTTCAGAACACCTTTTGTTATGGTTCTTTGAAATATCTTTAAATGCTTTTTAATGGCAGCTGTGAAGTAAAGAGTATCTATCGCAAATAACACTGATGGAATTCATCTCACCTCACTTTCAACAGGATAGACATCTTTATCTGACCTAATTGCCTAGCCCACCACCCACCCCTTTTTTCACTTTTTTAATCATCAGAGAGAAATAGCTGCTTGTACATTGCCAGTTCTGGTCTGGTTTTTATAGGTGCGTTTGGATGCAATAAAGTGCAAGCTGGAGGTACACCCCCACACACACCATTCTATGACTTTGAGAAACAAGGTTGGTATGGGCAGTAGGAAGCACCCAGAGGAAACAGTAACTGCACTTTTAACAGTAGTAGTGACTCATTAAATAAAGGATCGGTTTCGTTTGAGAGCAAGAGACTTTTCCCATTTTCTCCCAGAAGGTGCTGTACGGTGGCACTGGTCAGTTCAGCGAGAACCATGACTGGAGGCAGCATGTGATTAACAGAAAAACAAAATAACAGTTAGACAACAACAGAGAGAACAACTCTCCTAGACATTCTTTGCTACAAGTCTGGTTAGTGTTTTTCAGACAAAAAAACCACGTTATGCAGTATGGAAACAGTCAAAGGAAGGATAGGACATGCATGAAAAACTGACTGCGGTGGGGTAAAAATAAGAAACCAGAATTTTTTTAATCAACTCCATGGGGACAAAAGTATTAATGAAGAGAATACTGCCAGGAGAATGTCCAGGACAGACAGTAGATTGACTCACAAAAGTGTTTGATGATTTTTATGACTGTAGAAAAATTAAGGTGATGGAGAAATGTTGATCTGGGTACTTGGGCAGAAGAGACTGCTATTGTTACCTGAATTGAAAGAAAGGAGAGGAATGTATTTACCTTTCAGTGCCACAGAGATGGCTATGTCAACACTCAGATTGCTAGATTTAAGACACATTTAGTTCTAGCTGGACTGTTGAGACTGCTACAATGTGATCTCATCAGTGACAATACTAGACGTAAAAATCCACAGGAATCAAAACAATCTGAAGCAGGTTGATCAAGCCATGAGACTGAGGTATAGATGGGTCATGTGAGACCACCAGAACACAATGCAGTACAAGAGAAAGAGTAAGTGCTCCACTGGTTGCTTTAGCAATATAATTAACGGACAACCAGCGTGACAACCAGGATAATGGAAAAAATAACTAACAATACAAAGTATTCATGAAATAAAAAAGCATCTTGCTCTCTACTAGAATAAAAGAAGGACTTTGAAGAAGAAAGAGGCAGAACAAAATCAGCCCATAAATATATGACTTACATATTACCTACAAATTCTTACAGTTTATAGATACTGTGGCAATGTGGAAGAAACAACCTCAGCAACAGTGGAGTCTTTTGTTCTTACCTCATGTCAGGTGAAAAAAGGTAGAATATAGCACATTATAATAGTATATAACCTATACTAAGAGGAAAAAATGCTAGCTACTCCAAAGTTTAACTTGTGCCATTAGGGAAGAGAAATCTCCCAAAATGCACATTTTATGTATCTTCTCCAGCATCTGAAACAAATTCTCACACATCTGTGAAACATTATTTCCACAGTTCAACTACTTCTGTCTATACAATGCAGCTCTAAGACACAAGAATTTCTTCTGTGGCCAAGTGGGCAAAGTACCACAGGAAAATATCATTTTCATACACTCACTGCCCAGGCCATAATGATCTTGTTATGTCGTAAACTGTTCTCATGATGGGACACTATGTCCAAAGTTTAAAAAGAACAGTTCTAAGACTTCATTTTGCATACTGTCAGATTTTCAGCATGTTCCATCAAACTTATGAGAGCTGTGAATATTGTACAATATTCTTACATGCCTAGATATCAAAATCTTTTAAGTTTTTATTTTTAAAAGGTTTGACCTCTAGATACATTTCATGCTGTAGATGTGGAAATGGGTCTGTAAGATACTATATCTCTGACATTCATGTTATTAACTACTTAGTCATTTATTTCAGGCCTAGTAGTGTGGTACAGTCTGATATTTTGCGAGTTAACTCTACAATCACTATACAATTCATTATTACATTAAAAGGACCAAAGCATCTGTTCTGTAAAATCCAGAGCAAACAGAAATGTGAGGAGGAAGTAGAAAATCTGAGCATTTCTCCAGTAAAAGGTCAAGCAAGTGTTTCACAGTAAAAGATCAATATATTTTATTCTTAAGAAAACTCACCAAAGGGAACTATGATTTTGAGAGCACTAAAGTTGACAGTTCATGTACATTTTTATTGTAAGTTTAATCTTTTCCTTGAAATTCCTTTTCAAAATCAGAAAATTTTTATAGCATTGCCTTGAGCCCACCCTGTGAATATGCTCATGAACAAATACTACTTTCTCATTTCAAGAAGATGAGTAGTATTTTGACTGTATTCAAAAACATAAAGACTTAAATTGTCTCTCATATTTATATTTTTCATTCTCACTTTCTCTCATTTTCATTCTCTATGTAGATCTACATTATATATATATATACCTTCAAATATACAGTATTGACATACCTTCATAACTATATATCTGTCTCCATAACTGCAGCTACAGAGGTTTGTTTGGATTAAGATTATAATACTCCACTACTTTCTTGCAATGGAAAACCAAGAACATTTTTTGTATCAAAAGCAATATGCCCCAAAAGATCTGATAGTCATGGGTAAATATGTATCTCCTGTTTGTTGGACATTTTATGGTTGTCTCATATGTAAGACCTTTATATGTAATCATAGAATAATATGGGATGCATGTTGTTTTCTGTCCATTATAGAGGACAGATTGTTAGTGCATGATTTGCCACATGGTTCCTATATTTTTTACAATTTTTTACACCCATGAATAGATTGAAAGCATTGAAAACATGTGACTAGTCCTTGTTGGGTAAATATAGAATCCATGCATTAAATTTCAGCATCAGTGATGCAGGCCTAAATTTCATGCAGCTTTGGTTCAAGTGCCGTAGTAATGTTTATACTATCAATATTAGCTTACACAAACATTCAGCCTGTGGACCCGCGGGGTGGGTAATATTAAACTGCTTTTCGTTCTAGCAGAAAATTGTATAGCTCTTTTGCAAAGCTCCAAATACTACAAGAATGCTTCATGGGAAAAAGAAGAGGGTCTACAGTCATGACCATATTCTAAATATCAGATTCTTAGGCCAATGGCTCCCTGTTTATGACTGTTCCAAATATTGAGCAGTCAGGTTTGATTTCAATTGGTAAAATTTTTATCTAATCTTGCCATCTTGTGATATATGCCTTGCCTCTTATGCCTGGAATATCTGTGTTTCACATAAAATCAAGCAGAATAGCCTCAAGGCTCTTTCCTCATGCACTTCTCTCCTCGAATCCAAATTGATCTTGAAAAGAATGCTGTTTGTTGACTGATCAGGCAATGCTCATTGGAATCACCAAGAATATTTGAGCTTTCAAAGTGCCCTTCCTGGAAAAGTCTCACACAAAAAATGAGGTTTCAGAGCATTTATTAACATAGAAAAGTTTTGGATCCACTTGGGGTTGAGGATGGCCACTTGGGGTGATTATAAGGCTCTGGTGAGAGAATGTAGGGATGCAACTAGGAAAGCCAAGGCCTCCTTGGAATTAAACCCTGCAAGAGAGGGCAAGGGTAACAGAAAGGGCTTCTTCAAATACACTGCAGGTAAAACTAAACCGAGAGACAATGTGGGACCCCTGCTGAATGAGCTGGGTGGGTGCCCTGAAGACAGATAATACAGACAAAGCAGACATACTGAACACCTTTGCCTCTATTCTTCTGGGAGCTGTCTTGATACCAAAGCCCAGGCTGCTGAGGCTCCAAAGGAAGTCGACGCAAGAGAAGAGCCTGCCCCTTGGTTGATGAGGACTGGGTTAGGGATGTGTTGAGCAAACTGAATGTATATAAATCCATGGGCCCTGATGGGATGCACCCGTGCATGCTAAGGGAGATGGCAGAAGTCATTGCTAAGCCACTCTCTGTCATCTTTTCTAAGTTATGGGGATCAGGAGAGGTGCCTAGAGACTGGAGGTTAGCAAATGTCACTCCAATCTTCAAGAAGGGTAAGAAGGAGGAGCCAGGTAACTATGGATGGGTCAGCCTCACCTCCATCCCAGGAAAGGTGATGGAACAATTTGTCTTGGATGCTGTCTCTAGGCACATCAGAGACAAGTGGGTCGTTAGAGACAGTCAGTATGGCTTCACCAAGGGGAAGTCATGCTTGACCAATATGAAGGCATAACCAGGTGGAGATCTCCAACCTGTCCAGGTCCCTCTAGATGGCATCCTTTCTCTCCAGCGTGTCTACCACACCACATAGCTTGGTGTCATTAGCAAACTTGCTGAGGGTCCCTCAATGCCACTGTCCATATCACCAACAAAGATGTTAAACAACACTGGACCCAGTACTGACCCTTGAGGAATGACACTAGTCACTGCTGTCCATTTGGACTTTGGGCAATTGACCACAACTCTTTGAGTGTGATCATCCAGCGAATTCATTATCCAGTGAGTGGTCCGTTCATCAAGTCCATGTTTTTCCAATTTGGTGACCAGGATGTCACAAGGGACACAAGTCCAGGTAGGTGATGTGGGTTGCTCTTCCCTTGTCCACTTGTGCTGTAAGGCCATTAAATTAGTGAGGCAGGATTTGTCTCTGATGAAGCCCTGCTGATTGTCAATCACCTCTTCATTTTCCATAGGCCTCAGCAGGATCTGTCCCATGATCTTGCCAGGCACAGAGGTGGAGCTGACTGGCCTATTGGTTCCAGGGTCTTCCTTTTTTCCCTTTTTAAAGATGGGGGTGATGTTTCCCCTTTTTCCGTCTGCAGGAACTTCACCAAACTGCCATGATCTTTCAAACATGATGGCTAGGGGCTTAGCAACTTCATTTACCAGTTCCTTCAGGACCTGTGGGTGGATGTCATCAGGTTCCATGGATTTGTGCACTTTTAGGTTCTTCAGATGGTCTAGAACCATCTTCACTGAAATTGGTTGGATCATGCTTCTCCCTCTCTCTATATTCTCCTACTGGGACTTGAGTGGAGTGGTTAGAGCCTTTGCTGCTGAAAACTGAGACAAAGAAGCCATTAAGTACCTCAGCCTTCTCCATATCCCTTGTGACCAGGTTTCTTCTTTCCCTCCAGAAAGACACTATGTCATCCCTAGCCTTCCTTTTGTTACAAAAGACATTACAGACCAGAATCCTGGAATGAAGGCTTTGGTGCAGTAGTACCACAGAGTAGTAGCAGCCTCTGTGACTTTCCACTTTCCACCCCTCAGCACTCCTCTGCGCACTCCTGCCTTGACCAATGTGGAAATGGTTGCCTTGAGACAGTAGTAAATAGTCATCCTAAGATTTTATTCTCACATTACCTATAATTATTATAATTCATATTAATTTATTTACTCCTTCATCTTGTATGTATTTGATTCAGAGACGAGATTGAAACCATAAGGACAGGGGAGTTCAAGGGTCAGGAAGGAGAATCATTAGCCAGGCAGGACTAGTGAAGCAGTTAACAGGCTTTCAGGATGATGGGTTGAGTATGACTCCTCTCTCCAGCTCTGAACTGCAGGCAGGACCTAATACATCCATTTGCACAAGATCAAGGTTGCCATCTTTTTCACATAAGAAAATAACTACCATAATGACCTGGAAGTCAAGGTTTCCTAATGCAAGGTATGTTCAGATGCCCTATTCAATAGGCAGTCCCGAAGTCATCAAAGGTGCTTTAGCTTCTACAGGCACGGTTTGCTGAAGATAGAGTCAATGAAACAGCTCTTTGCAGGTGTCTTTCATCCCCAATATTTGTACTTGACACTTAGTGTGTCCCCCAGTGTTGCTGCCCTCCTAAAGTAAAGGTGTAATTTCACAGAATGTTTGAAATCAGAAGGGACTGTCTCCAAAGTCAGTGGAAAGATATCAACCTCCATAGGCAGAGCCTATCCCACAGTTTGTTAATTAAACCAAGTGATTGGTTAAAGTAAGTTGTGTTGCATTGCCCTGCCAAAGAGCACAAGGAGCTATACACCAATGGTCTGTCAGTCTGAGAATAACCACAGGATCTCATGTCTTGCATGATGATTCTGGACCAGCATGATCTTGCCGTGCTTGTACAACTTCACCCAAGGACTGTGAGTCACCCTTTCAATACATTGTCAAAAAATAGCTATTTATTGGTATTCTAATCCATAATAGGGGTCACAAAAACATAGTCCATTCCTCTGCACCAAAATTTGACCAGGTTTTTCCCCATCTGCTCATTGATTACTCTGGGGGTCTTGGGGCAGAGCTTGTGTTTCCACAATGCATTTGCATCCATGTATAAAATTACTCCAGATTCTTCTAAGTATAACAGAACAGGCTTTGATTCTCCCTCATTATCTTTTTTTCTCATTTGGGAATAAACCTTTTGTCAGTGGTACTATTTCAGTCAGCAGCTGTGATATGATTCTCACATAATTTGTAACTGAGCAGGTACACTCCTTGGTATCAGGGATACAAACCCTTCTTACTCCTACCTAGCCCACAGGTTTGGGATATTTTTTTCTGTTTAAATTAGTTTGCACTCAATAAAACCAGATGTAACTTACAAGAGGTTCCAATAACAATGCTGAGTACATCCCAGTTATCTCCAAATTTTCATCCACAGACATTTTTGCACTTGCCTGGTGCTTATTACAAGAGCAAAGTGGAATAGTCTCTAGGCTTCCTTGCAATATAAACATCAAAATCTATTATCAGCAGTAGTAGAGTGGTTTAACATTATAAAATATAGACTGTAGATGCAATAATAACTGTAGAAGTATGTATTAAATATAACAGTACCTGAGAAAACAGCTATTATATTCATCTCTGCAGAATTCAAATCAGTATCCTACCAACTTTGTCCATTGTTTTCCATGACCCTGTACCTGATCTTCTGCTAATGGCTCCATTCATCATAATGAGACCAAATGTCCTGAAAATATCTTCCCATCCAGATGGAGAACATTTGTTAAGTAGAAGGTATATGAAATACATATATTTGTATATTTATGTGTATGCTGAAAGGTAAAACATTCATAACCCACTAAAGAAAGCTTAGGTCTTTCTTCAAATAGGGTAACTTTAATGAAAATAACTGTGATATGAACTTTGCTTCCAGCTTCCTTCGGTAGATTAAAGGAAGAGCATAGAAATAAAGATATTAACGTGTTATTAATGTGTATTGTTGAAATACCTACATATGAGAGGGGCTCCTTCATACATTATGTAATGTCTAAATTACACAAATGTGGGGGAGTTTAATAAGTCATCCACATGGTTTCATCTTTTAATATAATTTTGCTACATTCTAAATGAAACAAGGGAAAGTCACTACTTTTATCCTTTTAAAAAAATTTTTTACATGTGAAAGTAGCTGAATATTGCCTCAGTGAAAATATGGTAGGTAGCACTGCATTAAGATCATTGATCACCTCTTTCTTAATAAAAGCAGGGTGCATGGGGAACTGAAGCAAAACTGCGATGAAAAATGATGCAAACGTCCAACTGAGGAGACGGAGGGAAGGTTGATTAGCAGTAAATCTGCAATTGAAATATGTTGTCTGTGAAGGGAAATTATTCCTTGTCAATACCTGCTCCTTTTTTTTTTTTTCTACTCCAAGTTATCCCAACCAGCACATTTATTGAACCACGATGGTGAGAGCGACATTGATGGCACAGGTGCAGTCCAGCTTCAGGGCAAGAGTTGAAAGAGAAATCTGAAATTTTCAGGACACCACTGGAGAAATGAAATGCTGTTTTGAAGATCATACTCCAATCATCATGATTAAGATGGATGTACATAAATTCATGAACCCTCAAGGGATGCACCCAAGCATGCTAAGGGAGATGGTGAAAGTCATTGCTAAGCCACTCTCCTTCATCTTTTCTAAGTCATGGGGATCAGGAGAGGTGCCTAGAGACTGGAGGTTAGCAAATGTCACTCCAATCTTCAAAAAGGCTAGGAAGGAGGATTCAGGTAACTATAGACCAGTCAGCCTCACCTCCATCCCAGGAAAGGTGATGGAACAATTTGTCCTGGATGCTGTCTCTAGGCACATCAGAGACAAGAGGGTCATTAGGTATGGCTTCACCAAGGGGAAGTCATGTTTGACCGACCTGGTAGCCTTTTATTAGGGCATAACCGAGTGGATGATGGCAGAGCAGTGGATGTGGTCTGGATGTGGTCTTCACTAAGGCATTTGATGCAGTCTCACATTACATCCTTGTGGCCAAACTGAGGCAGTGTGGACTGGATAATTGGGTAGTGAGGTGGATTGTGAACTGGCTGCGGGATAGAAGCTAGAGACTAGTGGTCAATGGGACAGAATACAGTTAGAGGCCTGTATCTAGTGGAATCCCCCAGTGATCAGAACTGGGACCAGTGCTATTCAATCTATTCATTAATGACTTNTGGGGACTGACCTGTTGGAGAGCAGTGTAGAAGAAAGGGACCTAGGGGTCCTAGTGGCCAGCAAGATGACTATGAGCCAGCAATGTGCTCTTGTGGGCCAAGAGGGCCAACAGCATCCTGGGGGGGATCAGAAGGGGGGTGGTTACAGATCAAGAGAGGTTCTTCTCCCTTTACTTTGCACTAGTGAGACCACATCTGGAGTATTGCATCCAGTTCTGGGCCCCTCAGTTCAGAGAAGGCTGAGGAGGGTAAGGCTGAGGGTTGCTGCACAACCCCTAGTTGTCCATGAGAACAGACAGGTAGTACCGTAGGTATATTCCTTCTGGTTAAAATCACTGCTTCACAAGTGCTGAAGAAGTTAGCACTGGTACCTCCATTTCCCTCTGTTTTGTGTGTCTCTTCATGGCTCAGGTACTATCATCCAGGGTAACCCAGCCTTAGAAAGCACTTCTTCAGTGGCACAAGAAAGGAACTGTGGCTCTGAAACTGAATATGTGGGAGAGTAAATGAGAAGTAAAGTAGGTTCCCTTTGAGTCCAACCCACTGAGCAGCCGTTATGTGAAGAAGGGTTTCTCAGTGTGGAAGTAGAGCAGAGAAATTTTCATTATCTTCACTGAGGCACAGTGCTTAAACACAGGAGTTTACAAGGTCTACTAAAGAGGAATGGAAAAAACCAAGAAATTTCCAGAATAGCTGCAAAGAGGAATTGCTCAAAGATGCAACTGAAAAAAAGACCTGTACAATAATTAATTAAGCTTCAAAATGTCCCTCTGAGGTAGGTAAGTATTATTAAACAAGAATATACAGAATTAATTAAGGTTTGCAGGGAAAAGAAAGGGCAGGAACAAAAAAAGGCTGAACAAATTGTTAGCCAAAGGGGTAAGGAGAATAAGACTCCTACAGACAGAATCAAGGAACAAACATATCGTAGGAAGAAAACATACCCATTAATAATGGAGCCATTATTGGAACTGATTGCCAATGCTTCCTTCATTATTGGAGCTGATTGCCAATGCCTCCCTAAGGGAGGGCAAAGATGCCAGACTCTGCAGGGAGGAGGAGGAGGGAAGGGCATTACATTGTCTCTTATCTTATCTTAACTTTTCTTTTATGCTTTTTCTCAGGAAGTCACCTGATTTTCAGTCTTCCTTTGGGAAGAGTTTTAAGGAAGGCTGTAGAACTATGGGTTCAGAACACCTACAAGCTACCTCTGAGACTCTATCCTTTAGTATCAAGACCTTCCCTATAGCAGAGATATCAAGTACTTTCACAGAGGTTTCCTGGGGGTTGCCAAGATACTGCTAGAGCTATCATTGCCAAGGGATAAGGGAATCACCAGAACCATATCTCTTTAAATTCCAAAGGTAAATTATTTCACCAGAGCATGTAAGACCAATCACCTCCATTAAAAATAAAGCAGCTTAAAATAAAATATAATCTGCATGTTTTTGTAGTAAGAGAAGAAGAAGAAACAGAACTTACTATGTCAACCACCATCACTTCCTCTCACGTAACAAAGAGGCTTAGTACAATGCTACTAAATAAGCATCCTGGGTCTGGCTAGAATGGAATAATTTTTCTTCCTAGCAGCTGCTAGGTGCTGTATTTTGGGTTTGTGACCAAAGCAGTCTTGATAAGATTCTGATGTAGAGCAGTGCTTGCATAATATTGGAGGCTTTTTCTTTTCCCTGTACTGCTCTTCCTGAAGCTGGGTGAATGGCAAAGGCTTGAATCTCTGAGATCTACTGAAAACACTGGAGACATATGTTTGAAGATAGTCATCTGACAAATGGGGGTGAAGAAAAAGTGGAGACATTCAATGTGGTTTTTGCCTCAGTCTTTAAGAATTATAATAGACCATGGGCTGCCCAGTCTCCTGAGCCAGAGAACAGTAGTGTGGGAACAATCATAGCACCATAGCATCATCAAGATTGGAAAGGACCTGAAGATCATCAAGTCCAGCCTTCAACCCTCCATGACCATAACAACAGAACCATCTCCTTGAGTGCCACACACAGCCATTTTTTAAACATCTCCAGGGATGGTGATCCCACCATCTCCCTGGGCAGGCCATTCCAATGCTTCACCACTCTTTTGATGAAGCTTTTTCTAATACCCAATCTAAGCTTCCCCTGGTGCAACTTAAACCCTTTCCAATGATTTTCCATTTATGGACACTAAAATTGTAAGGGATCAGCTGTATCAGCTGAATGTTCACAAGTCCATAGGGCCTGATGGGATTTNAGTTCAGAGAAGGCTGAGGAGGGTAAGGCTGAGGGTTGCTGCACAACCCCTAGTTGTCCATGAGAACAGACAGGTAGTACCGTAGGTATATTCCTTCTGGTTAAAATCACTGCTTCACAAGTGCTGAAGAAGTTAGCACTGGTACCTCCATTTCCCTCTGTTTTGTGTGTCTCTTCATGGCTCAGGTACTATCATCCAGGGTAACCCAGCCTTAGAAAGCACTTCTTCAGTGGCACAAGAAAGGAACTGTGGCTCTGAAACTGAATATGTGGGAGAGTAAATGAGAAGTAAAGTAGGTTCCCTTTGAGTCCAACCCACTGAGCAGCCGTTATGTGAAGAAGGGTTTCTCAGTGTGGAAGTAGAGCAGAGAAATTTTCATTATCTTCACTGAGGCACAGTGCTTAAACACAGGAGTTTACAAGGCCTACTAAAGAGGAATGGAAAAAACCAAGAAATTTCCAGAATAGCTGCAAAGAGGAATTGCTCAAAGATGCAACTGAAAAAAAGACCTGTACAATAATTAATTAAGCTTCAAAATGTCCCTCTGAGGTAGGTAAGTATTATTAAACAAGAATATACAGAATTAATTAAGGTTTGCAGGGAAAAGAAAGGGCAGGAACAAAAAAAGGCTGAACAAATTGTTAGCCAAAGGGGTAAGGAGAATAAGACTCCTACAGACAGAATCAAGGAACAAACATATCGTAGGAAGAAAACATACCCATTAATAATGGAGCCATTATTGGAACTGATTGCCAATG
This sequence comes from Upupa epops, assembly GCA_013397515.1. NCBI lineage: Eukaryota > Metazoa > Chordata > Aves > Bucerotiformes > Upupidae > Upupa > Upupa epops. The sequence continues at coordinate 197,338 of VZRI01002302.1, read as the reverse complement.
CTTCCTTCATTATTGGAGCTGATTGCCAATGCCTCCCTAAGGGAGGGCAAAGATGCCAGACTCTGCAGGGAGGAGGAGGAGGAGGGAAGGGCATTACATTGTCTCTTATCTTATCTTAACTTTTCTTTTATGCTTTTTCTCAGGAAGTCACCTGATTTTCAGTCTTCCTTTGGGAAGAGTTTTAAGGAAGGCTGTAGAACTATGGGTTCAGAACACCTACAAGCTACCTCTGAGACTCTATCCTTTAGTATCAAGACCTTCCCTATAGCAGAGATATCAAGTACTTTCACAGAGGTTTCCTGGGGGTTGCCAAGATACTGCTAGAGCTATCATTGCCAAGGGATAAGGGAATCACCAGAACCATATCTCTTTAAATTCCAAAGGTAAATTATTTCACCAGAGCATGTAAGACCAATCACCTCCATTAAAAATAAAGCAGCTTAAAATAAAATATAATCTGCATGTTTTCGTAGTAAGAGAAGAAGAAGAAACAGAACTTACTATGTCAACCACCATCACTTACTCTCACGTAACAAAGAGGCTTAGTACAATGCTACTAAATAAGCATCCTGGGTCTGGCTAGAATGGAATAATTTTTCTTCCTAGCAGCTGCTAGGTGCTGTATTTTGGGTTTGTGACCAAAGCAGTCTTGATAAGATTCTGTTGTAGAGCAGTGCTTGCATAATATTGGAGACTTTTTACTTTCCCTGTACTGCTCTTCCTGAGGCTGGATGAATGGCAAAGGCTTGAATCTCTGAGATCTACTGAAAACACTGGAGACATATGTTTGAAGATAGTCATCTGACAAATGGGGGTGAAGAAAAAGTGGAGACATTCAATGTGGTTTTTGCCTCAGTCTTTAAGAATTATAATAGACCATGGGCTGCCCAGTCTCCTGAGCCAGAGAACAGTAGTGTGGGAACAATCATAGCACCATAGCATCATCAAGATTGGAAAGGACCTGAAGATCATCAAGTCCAGCCTTCAACCCTCCATGACCATAACAACAGAACCATCTCCTTGAGTGCCACACACAGCCATTTTTTAAACATCTCCAGGGATGGTGATCCCACCATCTCCCTGGGCAGGCCATTCCAATGCTTCACCACTCTTTTGATGAAGCTTTTTCTAATACCCAATCTAAGTTTCCCCTGGTGCAACTTAAACCCTTTCCAATGATTTTCCATTTATGGACACTAAAATTGTAAGGGATCAGCTGTATCAGCTGAATGTTCACAAGTCCATAGGGCCTGATGGGATTTATATAAATATACTCCATATACTGGAGCTTGCTGGTGATATGGCAGAACCTAATAAGAAATCTAATAAGAAATCTATTAAGAAATCTAATATGCTATAGCGAAAGATCTTCAAGAGCCAAAGTAGAATCATAGAATCATAGATTAATTAGGGATTGAAAGAGACCTCAAAAGATCAGCTAGTCCAATCCCCCTACCACAGCAGGATCACATAGACCAAGGTGCACAGGAATATGATCAGGCAAGTCTTGAACATTTCCAGAGAAGAAGACTCCACAATGCCCCTGGGCAGCCTGTTCCAATGGTCTGTTACCCTCACTGTGAAGAAGTTTCTTCTGATATTTATATGGGACCTCCTATGTTCCAACTTGCACCATTCCCCCTTGTCCTATCACCAGATGACCTTGAGAAGAGCCTGACTCCATCCTCCTAACATCCACCCCTCACAATGGAAAAAGGTGCTAGAGGTTTCTTCCCCTGAATATTTGTTCTTCCCCAAATCAAGACTCTTTATTTGTCACCTGAGACTTTTTAAGTGGTTTCAAACTCTCCTTGGTTTTGGTCTTTTTTTTCAGTTTATTAGCAAATTAACTAAATCAACTAGTTAATCTCAATCCTGGAACTGATTAGCTGATCAACTGTTGACAATATCCTTCTATGGCAGAGTCACCAGCTTCATGGATGAAGGGAAGGTGGTGAGGGTAATTTTGTGGATTTAACAGGTCTATTGGTACTGCCCAAACTTCTGAACAAGTATGGGATATGTTCATGGTGCACTGAGTGAAACACTGCCTGAAGTTCAGTATTCAAACTATTGTAGTGAATGGTGCTATGCCAGTGGTGTTCCTCCTTGTTCAGTTCTAGGAACAGTGCTGTTCAGTATATTTCCCAACTGCATGGATGCAGAATTGAATGCACCATTTGCAGGTTTGCTGATGTTACCAAATTGGGAGATGCTGTTAACTCTCTTGAGACATAAGAGGCCTTGAAGAGGAATCTAGATATACTGGAGCACTGGGCAGTGATTAATGGGATAAAATTTAACAGGACAAAATGCCAGATTCTGCAACTAGGGTGGGTAAACCCTAGCACAAGTATAAACTGAGAGAAGAATGGCTGAAGAGCAGCCCTGCAAAAAAAAGATCTAGGAGTGCCAGTCAGTGGCAGTCTCAATGTGAGTTAACAGTGTGTCCTGGCAGACAAGAGGGCAAACCACACCCTGGGGTGCACCAAACACTGTATAACCAGCAAGTCAAAAGAGTTGATGATCCCACTGCATTCAGTGTTAGCCCTGACATCACTGTGAGCACTGTGTGCACATTTGGGCACCATGATTCAAGAGGGATTTAAAGTCCTTGAATGGGTCCAGAGGAGGGCAACAAAGCTGGGCTAGGATGGAAAGAGACACTATAAGGAATGGCCTTGGTGAGAAGGACTGAGGGGCAGCCTCATTGCTTTCCAGAGGTTTCTGAGCCGGGAAAGTGGAGAGGAAGGTACTGATCAGCTCTTATTGGGATCCAAAAATGATATGGTGGAAATGGTTCAAAACTGTGCTGGAAGAGGTTTAGACTGGACATTAGGGAGCATTTCTTCACCAAGAGGGTGGTCAAAACCTAGAACAGGCTTCCTGTACAAGTGGTCAATGCCCAAATCCGGTTAGCATTTCAGAGGCATTTGGACAATGCCCTTAATAAAATGCTTTAACTTTTGTTTGACCTTGAATTGGTCAGACAGTTGGACAAGATGACGATTTAAGGTCCCTTCTAAGTGAAATATTCTACTCCTACCACTTCTATTCTACTCAATTTTACTCTATTCTGTTCTTTTTCTTGTTACAAATACAAAGACAAATTCTAGTGAATGTGTTTGCAGTTGAAGCTTGTTTGACACACTTGTGCAAACAAATTGTAGTTCATTTTTTTGCCATTGGTTTGCTGCAAACACTCATTTAGGGAATTCATTATTCTCAAATCATGTTTTGATGTTTGTAATCATTCACCTACTTAAGCACTCAGGTTTCGCAATAATAATTAGGAAGATATTGTTTCTCTTCCCCATGAATGGCCTAACATGAATTGAGAGAAGCTGTGCCTCAGCAAATCACTGGGGTTCATCATTCTCATAGGAAACGTGGAGAAAGAAAAGGTTATTAAGGCACACTGAGTATAGTAGAACTGCAGATTTGTTTGGTTTCCATATTCATCTGCATTCTTAAATGAACAAATATATTATAAATCTATAAAATGTTTTCATTCCAAGAAAGATGTGAGAGTATATGTGTGTATATATTATTTTCAACCCTGTGGTATGGTTTTCCATTCACAGTCTAATTACAGTCATAGGAAGTATTAATCAGGGCTTCGTTGTGTGAATATAACCTTCCAAAGAATCCAGGTATTTCTAAAATTTTATTTGATTGCCTGAAATCCATATGAAGAAAAATACATGAGCATTCCTTTAAAAGAAAAAAACTTAAAAAAATTTACAGGTAAGAAAACTTGATTATTGATATCAGGATAGTTGTATTACAGCTATTAGAATTTGTTCTGGAAAATCTTTACAAATCAGGGAACAACTCTGTAGAATCCTAAAAGGCAAATTATCATTCCTTTGCATATGATGTATATAGTGGAGAGGAAATAGTGGTAACATACGCTTATTGCACTTTTGGCTTTTTTGGCCAAAGAGAGAAATGTTATAGAATCATAGAATCATAGAATCACCAGGGATAGCAAGTGACCTCAAAATATCATCTAGTCCAATCTCCCTGCCACAGCAGGATCACCTGACCAAGTCCAGGTGGGTTTAAAACGTCTCTAGGAAAGGAGACTCCACAAACCGCCTGTGCAGCCCCCTCCAATGCCCTGGTCTCCCTCCCTGGGAAGAAGTTATAAAATCAGTCAGGGTTGGAAGGGACCACAAGATCATCCAATTCCAACCCCAACCAATTCCAACCTAGATCAGGCTGGCCAGAGCCTCATCCAACCTGGCCTTAAACACCTCCAGGGACGGGGCCCCAACCACCTCCCTGGGCAACCCGTTCCAGGCTCTCATTACTCTGGCAGTGAAGGACTTCCTCCTCACATCAAGTCTAATTCTCCCCATCTCCAGCTTTGCTCCATTCCCCCTAGTCCTGTTGCTACCTGATCCTGAAAAGCCCCTCCTCAGCTTTTTTGTAGCCACCTTCAGATACTGGAAGGCCACAGTAAGGTCACCTTGGAGCCTCCTCTTCTCCAGACTGAACAGTCCCAATTCTCTCAGTCTGACCTCATAGGAGAGTTGTTCCAGCCTTCTGATCATCCTCGTGTCCCTCCTCTGGACATGCTCCAGCACATCCACATCTTTCTTGTAATAAGGGCTTCAGAACTGGATACAGTACTCCAGGTGAGGTCTCACCAGAGCAGAGTAGAGGGGGAGAATCACCTCCTTCGACCTGCTGGCCACACTTCTCCTAATGCAGCCCAGGATCTGGTTTGCTTGTTCTAATAAATTAAATTATTTTGTTAATTACAGAAAATGTGAAGGCTTCTGCTGTCTCTTACACCAAAACCATATTCAGATCCCAAGAATATCCCATGAAGGTAGCACCTCTAACAACAAAACAGTCACTTATATTTTTATAGAGTATAAGACTGTGCTTTTAACATTTGCATTAATTATTGTTTATGCTATTCTTCTAAAGCATTAGATGGCAGCTGCAAGTTATAAAACTCCTTCATAAAGTTTATTGTAGAGCAGGGAGCTTCACACCTGAGACCTAGACAGAAAACAAAACTTGGAGAATAAGGACCCTCGTACACCACTAACACCTATGTGGTGTAACCTTTACTTCAGAAAAGGATTTTTGTAAGATAATCACAGTTTACTGAGGTCAGATGTTCTGTTAAAGGACAGAAGGATGTTAAAGGATGTTCTGTTTAGAAGTAAGAAGGTAAGCATGCATGTGTTATCAGAGCCATAAACCATGACATAAAAGCAGGGTTTCTTCCTTTCATTCTTCAGAAAACCCTTGGCTGCAGCCTCTACAGAATTATTTCAGAAAATACTTTTCACATTAGTGCAGTAAAGATCTAAATAAAAAAAGAAAATAAATCTAGAAAATGTTCCACAGGAAGTGTTGGTGACCTGGCCTATCTTATGTTTCCACAAAATGAGACAAATTATGGCTGTATCTTAAAATTTTGAAATTAGTAGCATTTTCTCTTTGAAACCTATAGCTGCAAATTTTGTATATTCTTTGTAGCAATCTGCACATTTGCCTACTGCATTTATAATTTCTGTAAAGATGTGTCTTAGATACAGGACAACAAAGTCCTCTATAGTGCTATAGCTGATTCTTAATTCAAGTCTTTTAAGGAAAAAGAGCTTCATAGGATCATAGGATGTTAGGGGTTGGAAGGGACCCAAGAGATCATCGAGTCCAACCCCCCTGCCGGAGCAGGACAAAACTATCTAACACAGATCACAGAGGAAAGCATCCAGGCGGGCCTTGAAAGTCCCCAGAGAAGGAGACTCCACGACCTCCCTGGGGAGTCTGTTCCAGTGCTCTGTGACCCTCACAGCAAAGAAGTTCCCCCTTGTGTTGAGGCGGAACCTCCTCTGCTGCTCTCATAATAACTGTAGAGAAATTCATACTGTTTAGAAATATTTATGCAGCAATTTTTAAGCTTATTAAGTTCAGAAATATGAAATCACTTTTAGAAAGACTATTAATAAAATCTTCAATGACTTTTCAGTTCCTACAGTGAGTGAGCATACCTAAGCTGAAAATAATACCCTTCAATGTAGCTTGCTCATTTAAACCAGAATTCAAATTCTTATTAAACTCTGAAACTAAAATGATGTATCAGGAAACAGTCTGGTTCAACAGCTGATAGGAAGAGGTAAAACTAAGTTAAAAATATTTCTGAGGTTTTGTATCTATGCGAAAAAGATGGAGTACACCATGTATTCATTCAAAATTCTGCATAATCAGAACATTTGAGACATACTGAATGAGGAAAGTGGTGAACCCATGGAAGTGGTGAGCCAGAGGAAGTGTAAGAGAGGAAGTACCCTAGCAAATACAGGCAAGCTTTAGGGAAGTATGTATTCCTCTTTCTGTGATACTAGACTGAGTGTATGAAACTCTCCTAATTGCAAAAGTAATGTTTTCTGATTCTCTCCTCAACATTGGATTCAATAGTGCTCAATTCATTTTTCTAACAAGCATCCACCATACAACTTAGAAGTAAAAAGACAAATGGGAGGAGAATGAACTGTCCGTTTCAATGATGCTTCTGCAGCGTGACAATGGCACTGAAAAGCTTTCACCATGAGGAAAATAAAGCTGTTAATTTTGAGCAGAAATGTAATGTTTTCTTTCTCTGACAGTTTGAATGGGTCACAGTAATCCTGAAATTTCAATTTCTTACAGGGTTCAATTATATAATGTGTTCATTAGGACACAGACTAAAGGGTGGTAATAGGAGTACAGTGACATTTCTTTTGGATTTTATCTTCTTACATGCATCTGAATGTGAACTTCAGGATGACTTTGAACTGATTTAAATACTCTTTTCCTTCTCTTACAGAGGAAAAAATGTGTAGGCAGCTTTCCATGCCAATAGTCCTAGAAAAGTAAAAGACATGATTGTTGCTGGAAGAAATCAGGCTGCCCTATGCAATGTTACCACCTACTCTTCTACAGACAATTATGTTCCATTGTTGGTGTCTTTATCACTTTAACTTGCTTTCCTTTCATTTGTAGCCTTGGTTACATGTGTCAATTCATATCTATGATTTTAAAAGAGTCTTTTAAGCATTTAATGAACTATATGTCTGCATCTCACAAATGCAGTCCATGCATGACAGATTTGGAAAGAAAGCTCGAAAGTGTCCAGGTTTCCAGGTGAAATTACCTTTACATAAAAGTATAGTTCATAGAGAAAATAAAAAATAACCCCTAAAAATTATGCAACCATCAGTGATTACTTACTCACGCTATGCCAAACAGATTGTACACAGTCATTAATTACATTATTGTGCCCAGCCATAATTGTTTTAGCTGTTTCTGATAAAATAAAAGTTCTCCACAGAGATACCCCCAGACTGCCATACGACATTTTGTATGTGTACATTTCTTCTATGTAAGTGAACAGGTTATGTAGTGGTCCTTTTTCTTTCTTACCTTTCAGATATAAAGGTAAAGGGAGGTAAATTCAGTCAGATTCCTAATTGTCACAAATGCAACACCTCAAAACAAACAGAAAACAAACAAAATGAAGCAGAGGCCCATGACAAACGAAAAAAAAAGGACAGATTCATAACTTTGCTGGAAAAAAATACTCAGACATTAAGCAGGAAGTTATGTTTCTTTGAATTTTCCTCAGCAAGGACATATAAATACAATCAAGTGGATATTAAGACTACTGTAATTAGGAAGGAAAAACTGAGCAGACTGAGAGGCTAAGTAAAAGTAAGTAGGGAAAAATTTCTGAGCAAGGCACAGAAATCCCCTTGGCCTTGCAGGCAGAAGCTGGCACAGAGAGGTCATGAGCAAAACATCACTCTTTTCCTCTGTAATCTGTATTGTTTTGCTACTCCGTTTCTTTCATATAACCTGTCAATAAATCAATGCATCCTGGATGACTGATTTGGTCCTGGGTGTTGCTTGCTATTACTGCTCATCCACCTGCATGTGCTCATGTAACACCAGGAAAGAGCCAAAGTTCAGCTCTAGACAGATCATAGTGCTTGATAGTTGGAAAACTCCAGACACTAAAGAAGAGAGAGAGTTAGTCAATAGGAACGAGGTGGGGGGGAGGGGGATAACTGAATTTCCACTCCTTTTCAGAGCTCTCATTCTGAGTCAGGAATTAAAGAAAAGCTTTCTCTCCTACAAACCCAACTCCAAGGATCCTTTGAAAGAATAAGCACCAGTCATTTCTCACTGACAGCAGAAAGACCGTATTTCTTTCTTTCTTTTCTGAAGTAAACTTTTGTGGGAGACAAATTTGTCTTCTAAGCTAACAGATTCATGTATTATATCATTCATTCATTCATTCATTCATTCATTCATTCATTTATTCATTCTTTCTTTCTTTCTTTCCTTCTTTCATTACTGTAATGTCTTTGCTTCTAAAAAAGTGACCTGGGAAAAAGACTCTGGGATTTCCTCCCCAAAACTCACGCCTATTTGCTCTTTAAAATGTGTAGTTAGGTTTTGGGTCAAAATCATGGGACAGAGGATAAGTAAGAAGATCTGAACAGTGGATGTGATTTTCGTTTGTTTAACTAGAGTGCCTTCATCTCAAAATCTGACCAGCTTTCTGACACGCTTATTTGCACACAGGCTCAACTGCATTGAATTCACACTTAACATTTTCTGTTTCTTTTAAAACATGAGTCTGGTGAGTACTACCTCTTCAAGAACTGGTGAGCATCTAGGATAGGCATCCCTACATTCATATAATACCACACGGAATTGAGAAGTAGTCAGGACTCATGTACCGAGCAGGAATATCTTTGTTCACATGAAAGTCACTCAAGCAAATAGCTGGTGCTGTTCTATTATTCACAAGCATTGAGTCAAACTTGTGTCTGGCCAATAGTGTGAAAATAACTGTAGTCTTCAGTGTGCCGTCTCATACACAAAAAACATACGTATACCCAGTGAATATATTTGAATGCATTGGTCTCCATTTTTAGTCATTGCTATCACCATCTCATGACAGTTATTTGTCACATATAATTTAGTAGATGTGTATGTGTTCTCTCAGCCCTAACTGTAAAGGACACATTAAGATCTTTGTAAAAGCCTATGTGCCACAATTTTGGGGAACAAATCCATCCCAATGCCATTTTGTATTAAATAGTGTTCCACCAATAGTGGTATATAATTGGTCATACTGGCTCACACAATAAATTACTAGAGTTGTTACAGCAGAAATGGAGAAAGAAAGGAGTCTTCCCTCATTTAAAGAAACATTTTGGTTGCAGACAAAATGGGTAACTCCTAGCTTAGACACCAGAAGCATAAATATGTTCTTATAAGCTGTCCCATTTGGGAACAGTGAACAAAGATGAACTGTTTCTTTAAAATATCACCCTAATTTCAAAAATCTCAAACTGGGAAAAAGAACTTTTTAGAAATAGTAGCTACAAGAACTCTGGGTAAAATACCTATCCTGTGAAACTTTTACAGGTTTCAAATATGTCAATTTTCCACAACAAGAGAGAAAATGGAAACATTTGAAATATTGTACTCAAACAAATAAAGAAACTGAATAGACAGTTGTCAGTAAAAGTTGCAAGGTGTTGGTTCAGATATTTGAACCTGATTCTTGATTGTGGGAGATAAGGTACTTTCAATGCTATTGTGAGGCAGCATCTAATTCTCTAGAGTTTCTGAATCTGAGAAAAGTTTCCTCACAGAAGTTCATCTGAAATTGTTAGACATCCATTCAAAAAAACTGACTGTGCTGCTCAGCACTTCCTAAGCAAAACCAGTTGGACTCATGCATGTTGAATCTGAATCAATGCACACACTAGGAAAGGGCTGTATATGGCTGAGACGCAAAAAAAAAAATTGAAGAGTCTCGATTCTTTGTCCTGCTGAAGAAACAACATTAACAGAGAAGAACATGCTAGTTATATGTCACTGCCATATTATTCTTCAGGGAAGTCCCATAAAGACATGAAAAAGTTGCTAAGCCTACTGGGAAAAGGGAATCTGCAATCACTATTAAGGAGATAGTAGGTTTTGAACCTTTTTCTAGTGTTTAGCTTGTGAGACAGTAGGGCACTAGTGAGAGCTAATTATCACTAAAATTCTATTCATTCGTACTTCCCACAGCATTGTTCTTCAGAAACTTATGTCACAAGGCCTGGATAAATACACATTGCAGTGGATAAAACAGTAGCTGGATGTCCAGGCCCAAAGAGTGGTGGTGAATGCAGTGTGGTCACAACTGGTGCTCCTGAGGGTTCAGTACTAGGGCATGTTCTCTTTAATATCTTTATTCATGATCTGGATGAGGAGATTGAGTGCACCCTCAATAAATTCACAGGTGACACCTACCTGAGCAGGTGTGTCAATCTGATGGCAGAGGGTAGAGAGGCTCTACAGTGGGATCTGGACAGGCTGGATCAATGGGCCAAAGGTAATTGTATAAAGTTCAACAAGGCCAAGTGAACTTAGGTCATAGCAATCCCTTGGTAGGCCATAGACTTGGCATTGTGTGGCTGGATGTGTGTCAGAAAAGGATCCAGGGGTGTTGGACCACCCAAACATGAGCTAACAGTGTGCCCAGGCACCTGAGAAGGCCAATGGCATCCTAGTCTGCACCATAGTGTGCCCAGCAAGACTAGAGAAGTGATCACTCAGCACTAGTGAGACAGCAACTCGAATATTGTGTTCAGTTCTGGGCCCCTCACTACGAGAACAGAGAAGTGCTGGAGGGTGCCCAGAGAAGGGTCTGGAGCACAAGTTCTGTAAGAAGCAGTGAGGATACTGGGTTGTTTAGCTTACAGAAAAGGAGGCTGAGGGGAGACCTTATCACCTTTTATAACTACGAAAAGCAACTTAGAGCAAGGAGGGGGACAGCCTCTTCTTCCTCCTTTAAAGAAATAGGACCAGAGGAAAGAGTTGCAAGCTGCACTAGCAGAGATTTAGTCTGGATGTTAGGAAGAATATATTCACTGAAAAAAATATCAAACATTGGAATAGGCTGTCAAGACAGTGACAGAATCACCATCCCTGGTGGTATTTAAAATAGTCCTGAGGGATAAGGTTTAGGGGTTACCTGACAGTCCTAGGATAAAGCTCGGACTTGATGATATTAGAGGTCTTTTTCAACCAAAGATATTCTGTGATTCTAGTGTTGATAGACCCAGTAAAAAATGCAGTTGCATTGAAATGCAACAGCATATATACTGGTACCTAGAAAAGGCCAGGAATGGTCTAAGAGGAATTTGTGAGCCAAGACAAAGAAATTGAGGAATGGATGACCACAAATTCCAGACTTGTGTCATATATGTTTGTGCTACAGTGCACATCAGTTATCCTTTTATTTTAAATCTCCACCAGATTTTCTCTGAAAATGTTTAAGCATAATATACTGGGTTTTATTATACATTTCTGTTCCTGTTTAACTGAATAATGATGAATTCAAGAAATGTACGGAAACTTTTCAGAAATGTTATGTTTCTTGTAATTGCTCAAGTAGAAGAACGGTATGCAGGGGGAGAGGTTAATCCTGAGATATTGGTGTACATCAGCCTGTACACCGAAAGCCATACATTAAATAAAGCCAAAGGTGAATCAATTTTCTTGACATTTTGATTTTTTAAAGGTTGCTTACAGACATATTTGGCAGCTCTTGCTTAACCTCAGCAACAGTTAACCGCAGCAAGGTTACTCTGACAGAGGTATCTAGGTGAAGGTACTAGGACATAAAGTTGACATCCAATTTGATTTTAAGACTTCTAGTACTTAAAGAAAACAACTTTGCGTTTCTTCTTCTGAGTCTTCTGGGAAAACAATCTGGAGTAGCCCAAATAATATTAAATTGAACTAGGAGCAGTCTGAATTGCCAGATAGGCTGTTATGTCATGGTTGTAACTTCTTTAGTAAAGAAAAATTACAGTATTCATGTAGACTTACTGTTTTCTGAAAAGTATGCCATGTGGCACAGAGTAAAGAAAGAGGCACGCCCAGCTAAGAACTAAAGGCTCATGATCTTATATTCTCACAGGTGTTTTTCTGTAATGCCTTCTTTAGGAAAAGATATTCCTTTATTCCTAGATTCACTTCTAGATGTTCAATATTTAGTGAAAATATAATGAACATCATACCTTACTGACTGCAACCAGGTATGCTGCTGGAAAGCTTCACTGATGTTTGTTCCCTGAGGATGTTAGCTGACCACTCTCCTAGCACTAATGAATGGTGGCATATTTTTGAGATTGGGATTTTTGTCCTGGTGAGGCTGATTTAAGAACAGTAAACTCATTTTTAATAAGTGACCTAAGTAACATTTGAATTCAGTCCTCCAGAAAATGAAATACCAGAGTGTTAAACTGTGTTAGATTTTAGTGTATAAGGCAGGTTATCATAGACTAACTAGTGATCAAAATCTAATTAGTCTGTTTAGTGAGCCTAGCATGTTCCATTGTGTTTGCGAAACCAAGAAATTATATCTCAGAAATTATGAACATCTGTGGTATGCCTTATGAACACAGTACTACTGTAGTTTGGGTAGCCATTCTCACTAGACTTTGCGTAATAGACCTTATATTTTATGTTTTCAATGAACAACTCATACAGGGTTGAGCCAAGGGCTTAATCACTCTTAATACAATAAAGCAGCACTTTAAAATATTATTAACCTCATCTGTCTAGATTTGGAACTAATAGACCATTGTGTGTGTATTGTCTTTATCCCTGCCAGTTATGTACATATTTATTAATCCACTCTTCCAGAGGAAAAATTTCTAAAGGAAAACCAACAGTAACCTTCAACTGAGCAGGCACAGGTTAGAAGGGCACTAATTAAATGTCAGACTTGACAGATTAAAATTATGAAATTTAAAATCACCGTGGAGCTCTTTGTCATTGTCAAATTAGGAGTCAGTGTGATGAGGAGCACGGAAGTGAATGGTTTAATGGATTGAATGGGAATGTGGCTTAGCAGCAGCCTTTTCTTGAATTCAGATCAGCCTGTAGTTCAGATCAAAGGCTGCTAGTTCAATTTCACATTCAAAAAGAGTTGTAGCTTACCTGCATCAGTAATAGATGTGTGTATATATTTATGTAGGGTTGTTGGGTTTTTTTATAAAAAAGGAAAAGAATGAACACAAATATATTTCACCAGAAATAATTTTTGCACAGGTGATGTATGCATTCAGATAAGAGTAGTAGCATCATTTTTTATACTATTTGACTATGCAGTACTTACTGAGATTTATAAGTGTTCGTGCAATGCTCATTATTTGTTTTTGAAAGCAATTTTTATATTTAGCAAAGCAGAAGATAGGAAATATTTAGTGTTGGATGGATTATGTTGAAAGAAACAAGATTAAACTCAAGTCAGTGGGCCACATCCTGACACTACCTATAATGATATACATTAGGAAGAATGCTGCGGACTTCAGTAGAGTTTACATCGATGCACATTAATAAATAAGTGGAATAAAGTGGTAAATAGTATTAATAAAGTGTCATGGAATAAAACATTGTTTACAGGTTAGTTTGCTTAATGAGAAAATGCCCTTAAATTATTAATATTGTTAAGAGGTTCGTTTGCACACATGTATATATACATGCAAGAAGTACATGCCTAAATATTTGTATATTTTAAAGTGTGTGCAATGTCTTTCAGACACCAGCTGTACAAAAGCTAATGATCCAATTCCTGTAAATTAGATCTCTACAGTATAAAATCAAAATATTTACTTTTCTAAAGTAATTAGTTGTATGACACAACATTTTCTAAAACCTTTGTCTACTTAAACAAATCAGACTACAAGTTATTAGGTTGTCATTCTGAGAAAAAATTCTAATTAAAGATCTCTTAAATCATATATAGTTTTGAATGTACAAGATAGTGTACAACAGAGACTGAAAACAAAAGGATCAGATTTTAAACAGGTTTTGGTAGTTATTTAAGCCAGTGGGAAGTCTTTTAAATAATTGGGAATCTCTCTATTGAATTCAAACATTTTGGATCAAAGATGAACTCTTTAATCAATATATCTAAATATACATTACAAAAAGCATCAATAAAAACGTCAAGCCATTTATTACATTCATAATGTTTGAGGCTTTTCTTGAGACAGGTGATAGGTTATGACAAAATTATGCCAGGCAACTCTTGTCCCACACTCCAATTTCATCCCAGCACTGCTTGAGACACTTGACAGAGCTGGCATCTTCAATTCAAACAGTAATTTTGAGTGAGATGTCTTTTGCATACTGTAAACCTCACAATCAAGGCATCTACATTGATCCTCAGTGTGCATGTGCGTTAAACAATAAGACAGAATGTGAGTCCGCAATCATGTAGGGCAACTCAAATGCAGTCCTAGCAGGTCACTGACACCCCAGGCAGACAGGGCAGTTTTTCAGTAGCACTTGGAAAGAATTCCCATGATTCACAAATTTTAATCTTTGCTGACCAAAGTCAAAGAGATGAGAGGGGCCATATCATAACCTTCCGACAGTCTTAACAAAAAGAGGACTTTATAACAATTGCACAGCATCAGGAAATTATTTCTTGAAAAGAGAGGCATTAACTAATGCCACCAACAACAGGTTCTCCAAGCATGTCAAAGATTTTCTGCACAAAAAATTCCCACCCCTCTAATACCTTACCAAGTATCAGAGAACTAAAATTACTGGATAAAAAAAGTACCTCTCTTCTGCACCTTACATTTACAGAAGCCACATGAACCAAATACATTTGTATTTAAGTACCATGTAACCAGAAGGTCCCACTATAGTGGAAGAAAAACAATTTGGGCTAATCTGAATGAGACAGTATAGAGAATTGCTACTGGATTTTTAGGATGACAAGGTAGAGGCCAAAAATAGCACTATGGTTTAATAACAAAAAGAACTATAAGCACACAAAAGAACCACAAAATGAAAATAAACTAAACCAGAATCTCTTTGGTACATTTCCTTGTATGACTTCCGTCATACTACAATCAACTATAATCTCTGTCATGAACAAGAAACTCCATGGAGGTAAATATTCCAGTCTATTTAACAATCTGCATTAACCCATGTGAACAATTTTTGCTGGAGATATCAAAGGATTTTGAATTTGTTCTATAAAACATGAATCAGCATGGTAACTTTTTGGTATGGGAAAAATTCTATTAATTGCTATCAGTAAGCTAGCAAACGCTTGTATTTCACTATAAGTAAATAATAATTGACAGTGTTGGCCATTACTTGCTCAGTAGCCACTGAATATCTATACTGTAAAATTCAAAAGAGCTTCTCTTGTAAGTAATGGTTTCAAGTTTTGCAGACAAAACAGGTATTTCCATGTTTGCATACATATATATCCCCATGAAGTTAATAAAAAATACTAATCATTCTAAAGAGATTAAGCCAAACAAATTACATTTATCAAAGGCTTTTTCCTCATTTCTCTCTTTTATGAACACTTCCCAAATTATTTTTTAGATGCCAGAGACTCCTCTCGAGTTCAAAACTTTATTTTCCAGAGTCATGCATTATTTATCCATTCTGAAATATCACAGTAACATACATTTCCAGTACACTATCTTATCAAGTGGTTCAAGCCACTAAGAAGACAAAACCTTTAGTGCTGCTATGTATTGGCCTTCGTATACAGAGAGGTTAGGAAATGTTGTCTCATTGGTAAAGCTACATTGGAACAACCGTACACCAATAAACCTCAGGAGGCAGATCAGAGAAGATGCAGGTGGCCTTGGTCAGTTCACCAAGCATCTACCTAGTGGTTGCTCGTTTGGCACACTCCAGAGTCTCATTCTCTGGAGCTCTCCCAAGATGGACCAGGCCATTACACGGTCATTTAAGCAGACACACAGCTAAGGAGGTGCAAGCTTGTCTTGGAATCTGTGTCAACACAGATCAAACTGCTCTACTGGGCTGTACCTGTCCACCCAGCTGCATCATTCAAAGGCCACTCCTCCTGTGCACCATGTTCTGCACCTTAGTTTTGAAAATACTGGTAATTCTATCTAACATTAAACCTCCTTTATTCCTAAGTTGTTTTGTTTTTTTTTGTTACTCCTTGGATTCCACACCAAAATCCCTTTTCTTTATTATCAGTCTTCAAACTTAGGGGTGAAAAGATAAACACTGCTCTTTGTTGTGTTTGCTTGGTCACCTGAGAGTTGCATGATGCTGTCTTCATACACATGTCTTCTGTACTACCTACCATGACACAGTTTGGCAAACACCTGTGAAATTATTCCAAACAGTTGACAACCAGATTATTAACCTTACCAAGGTCTTTAGGTGTCTAGAAGGAGAAAAGGACCAAAAAAGAGGTATTCGGTGTGCAAAAATATTTTTTTTAATAAAATGGGTTGAAATAATGTATGGCCATCACCTGTGACTGCCATACAAATTTCCTGTTGTGGATGGTAAATAGTGAAGTGGAAAGATATTATCTGGTGAACAACTCAGCTAAGATCATTTGGGTTCCTGCAGATTTGTAACACAACTGATGTATATAGGGCTTGTAAATGGCAGCAGCTGACAGAAGCTTTTCTACAGTTGGGGAATTCACTGTCTTCTCAGAGTTTCTGGTGCCTAATAAGGGCTGAGCTTTTCCATCAGTGAACTCTTTAGGGAAGTTTCTCTTCTGTATCTATTTATTTCCTCAAACTTATGGGAAATTGTATGACATCTTTTGCCTCCTGCCATATATGGCTGAAAATGGCTGGGGCTTCCAAAGCTATTAAGGAGACACACACAGAGAGAGGGGCATAAACATAATAATTACATAAGCTGCTGCATGAAGAAAACAAAACATCATAGTCATAATCATAGCCCAGAATGGATAGATGGTTTCCTGTCCCAGTGGATAGAAGATAACATTCAAGGAATATGTATGTAATGCATATTCATGCGTTATCATACATACCCATATGCAGCACAGGACCACCTGGGTTCCATTATCTCCATCAGCTACACCAATATAACATAGCAGAGCACTTAGTCCTTTTGGCATACATGAAGTGCATTTTGCCAGTTACATTTCGCAGCTGTCACTGGATTCAGCCTACATAAAGAGTAACAAACAAACTGGCTCGGGGAAATGCTGGTGGGAGATAATGACTTTTGCCTTCAGGTGACCCAAGCTAAGCAGGTCTAAAATTTACTTTCTTCTTGTCTCACAAAAGTGGGGACAACCTGTAGCACTTGAGCAACATGCGGCTTGTGAGCTATTCAAGAACAATTTTCAGTCTGGAGGACGTTACACAGTCAGCAACAGACTTGTGTTGGCAGGAAGCTGCTAGGATTGCTGGCGTTCAAGCTGTGAAAAAAAGAAGGAACCAGTGGGATCTCTTCAGCAAATTTACCTTGTCCTGCAATGGAGCAGTAGACATTTGCAGGGAGACGCTTTCTCTTCCTGAGAGCAATCAGATAGATTAGGAGATAATTAGTACCTGATCTGGTATCTCTCAACATGTGAAGCTTTTAGAAAGGAAAATTGTAGGATCAGGAAGTGCCACTCTTATTGTTGACAATAGTCCCACAGAAGTCAGGGGCACTAATTACACAAATTAGTTCACTAATTCAATTAAAATTTCAAAGGTTCCACTCAGAACTGAGGTGTGCTAGGGGACTCTCACTTCTGTGCATCCTGAAGGTAACACTTCCACAAGCTGCCTGCTCTCCATAGAAAGATCAGACTGACTAGCTTAAATGGTACAACCATCTAGTCAAGCAAACCTAAACTGCAGCAAAATCAGGATGTCATTCTACAGAGAAGCATTGACAAGGGCTGTACAAATAGTAACATCCAGCAATGCTAGACCCAAAAGGGGATTCTTGCTCAAATGAAAACACAAGGCCAGAAGGAAACACCTGGGTCACTGAAAGTGTCCCTTGAGATCTTGGGAAGAGCATTGTATAATCTCTTGCATATATGTATTGAGCTCCCCCTACTCCCAACAGAAGGCTGTTCCTGAAATTGAATGTTTCGTGATAATGTAAGTGCTGAACAATCAGACACTAAATATGTTCATTTAAGAGCCTGTATTAAATTATGGTGATGAAGAGGTCAAGTAAGATTTGTTACTGTGATTTTTAAATTCTCATTCAGATGAATTCTAATAAAGGACAGAAGTGATCAAACTGGAAATCTTTCATAATTTAAAAATAATTACTTTGACTATGATACAAAAATTTAACAGCTGATTGCTATAAATCCTTAAGAGGTAGAGATAAAGCCACAGAAACCAATCTGTAAATTTGTAATTGTATATTCTTAAGGAGCCATATTTCACTACAGGAAAAGAGAAACTGCTCACTAAAATGGGCAAATTAATCAGACAGCTCTAGTACTGTAGTTGCTAATGCAGGTTTGTCTGTACAGCCGTAGTTGTGGTTATGGGTTCACAGTATTTTTCTCTTTTTTAGAAGCCAATTTGCTACCACTGATTTCAATGAAGGCTGCATATTAAACCATAAACAAGGTGGATCAGGACTTCATTGAGAGTCAGTGAGGTTTGATAAATCTTCTTACACCAGCAAAGGAAAGGGAGCTAGCTTAATTGTCTTCCAAACTAACAAATACAGAATAGCATTTTCCAAGAATAGCATTTTCCTTGAAGCTTAAAACCTCATGAAAATAAACTGGAATTTGCATGTCTGTCTTTTTTGCTGGAAGGGGAAAAAAAAGCATGGTAATTAATACTTCACCAGCATTTATATCAAAAATTTAAACATTTTGTTGATTGCTATTCCACTATGAATGAGATTCAATGCTTTGAATGTCATAAAAGAGTATTTATAAAGAAAAAACCCAAAATTACTCAATATTACAAGTTGTGTTTGTGCAGTCTAACTTCTGAGTCTCATCTCATAAACCCAACATGAGAACCTTCTGTTGCAGTTTGAATTTGGCAGGTTTTAGTGTGATGGACTTGTGATAAGCCACTGGGAATTTCAAGCTGAATAAGTGCCTCTGCAAACCAGAGTGACTAGTTTGGAGGTTCCTGTTTCCTGCTTCTTACTGGGAGTTAGTCTTGTCTGGTCTTTGTTCAGAGAAGAGGCACATGTCAGCTCCAGCTTGGCACTGTAACCATTTTGAGTTTTGGAATGTGCTGAATGTAGAGAAAGTGGAAGTTGGAACCTCAGAGCTCAGCTTCGTACGCAACACATTGTTTGCTGATATGGAGAAAAGAGCCTGTGGCTGTAGGAATCTGCAAGCTGAAACAGAAGATTGGCTTGGAAGCAGATGGAGCAGGGAACAGAACCTTAGAGGAGCCATGAACACTGAGGAATGAATGCATGAGTTGAAAGATGAACATTACATTTCCACAAGGGAGAGAACTCCTGGAGCTTCCTTCCCCCTGAAAGGGTGAAGGCAGCAGTTCAGCCCAGTTATGTAAGAACATGTAAATAATCTCTGTTATGTCTCTGTATTCAGGTTTTTATATTGAGAGGAATAACTTACTGTATCCCCAAACCAAGCAAGTCTTTGTTTTTGCCTGTGACTTTATAAGAGTGTTTTGAACCCTCTTTGTTTTCTTTTTTTTCCTTTGCTCTGTTAGCATATTAAATAAATTAATTGGTTAATCTCATCTTGGAGCTGATCAATAGCATCAACCAATGACACTGTTGTTTCTGTCTATCATTCTCATAAATTAAGAAGGGATAGTTCATCTGCAAAATGAATTGCCATTTCAGTCCAGATTCCAAGGTCCAAATGCTCTCAAAAAAAGAAAAAAGGAGACAGACTTACTTCCAGACTTAATGCAGCCTGATGAATTATATTGGCTGAGTGATGGCTGTGATAAATCATTTATTACTTCTATCCTGTTCATCTGGTCCATATATAAACAAAGCATGGAGTCTCTTTATACAGCTCTTTGTAGTCTAGTGCTTTACACAGGCTCTAAAAAATAAATCAATTAAAACCTAATAGCTCCTCTAACAAAATTATGAAACACTTTAAACATACACAAAGCAGTGTGAAAGGATTTGTTCTGAATTCTTTGAAAGTGATGGCATGTTTGGCCACTATTTTCAGTGAGATCAAGCCAGGACATTTCTTATAGTGAGTCTGATCCCTGTAATTCATTACTGGGATGGTTTATTTCTACCTTGGTCTAATTGTACTATTTCAAGCAGATACAAAGTTTGTTCTTCCTTAACAAAGCATAGAAACACAGATGATAGAGGATTCATCTGATAGCAATTTAGACATCTAAAATTTAAATAAATGCCACAAACTAGCCATCCAAGTTTCAGCTGTAATGAACAGAAAAGGTAGATCTCCCAAAGATGGTAGTTTACACCTATTTTAGAAATGGTGGGTTGTTCCTGCCTCCAGGTGTCTCCTTCAGATCTCATGTCCTAATGCAGGCATTTATGAGAGTGTTACTTCCTCAGAAAGTCACAATGTGCTGATACGAGATGCCTTGGGAACACGCAGATGATGAGTGAGAAGGGACTGGTGGAGCACCATCAGAAGATAGGAAGAGCCACATGCCCATGCTCCAGATGCTCCCAGGAGTAAGCTAGCACATCCAAGCTGACACTGGGTGCTTGTCTGTGGGAAGCTGAACCAAATCTTAGAATTCTTTAGTTAAAAGAATCTCATTCTAAAGGACCAGAATCCACAAGCTCTGTGCAGTCATCTCAAATAATTTTAGGCACCTCTAATAGCTAGTTCATGGGCAACTAAAAAGAGCCTTCGCTCGGGTATATTGGTAAGATATGTGGCAAGCACTGGAACTGAAGAAGTTATAAACACTGGCATAGCACACCTGTTTGAGATACGTTTATTGCCAGCACTTTGTAAAATGTAATTACTTCATATCCATATGCTTTAGCACAGAATCAGGGGACTACTACTGTGCTGTGAAGGACAGTCTAACATCTTTAATTGCACTGTGATGTTGGTGCTAAATGACCTGTCTTCTAATAAAGAGTGCAATGATATTGCATTTCATGTATAAAAAGTAGTTGTACAAGTTCATTCAACTGTCTGTAATTTCACATGTGGGCATTAGCAGCTGTGCCATTACTGACAGAATGATTATTTTTAGGATGTGTGTTCTGGTATGGCAAATATTTTCTCTTTTCATCACTTAAATCTTCCTTGCCTTTAGATGCTGTGCATGTGCAATGTGTAATAAAGAAACTGAATTACCTCTCACCCCCGGAGAAGGTGATTCCTTCAAATCAGCATGGTGGCTATTGGCAGGCGGTACACATCATTTGCATCATGGCTGCCTGCACCTTGCTTGACCTATGTATGAATACTGCAATTCACCTAATCCCTACTGCTTGCCCAAACAACTCTTATATATATAAAAAAATAAATTGTAATTGCTACTACTACCTGTCACAGGCATAGCATCACACCATAGCACTCATGCAAGCGCATGCAAAATGGTGCTCAACTGGCAGGAAAATTAAAGAGTTAATAAATTCAGACTCATTATTTTTTACTAACTGAACATGTAGGAAATAAAGGTTTTCTTTTGGTCATAAATTAGCTCCCTCCCTCCTTTTGTTTGTTATTATAGTCATGGTTCAAAGCCCTTTACAAAAACAAGGTCCCACTTTATTATAGGACAGTCAGGTTCAGCGCACAGCTTGCAATAAAGAAATTAGCAAACCAGAAGCTGCAATTCCGTAGAAACACTCAAAAACGAAGAGGATTTAAAGTGACAAGATCCAATTAAATTTAATTACCCAAGCTGTATTTTCATTTTAACTGACACTTTTTATTAAGGAGCCACATGCACTAAAGCTAGAAACCTGGGCCAAATTGCATCCCAGTAATACAGTTATCTCATGCAAAATTCTGAGTATCTAATTTTCTAAAATGAAATTAGAGACATGGGGTTTGTAAAAGGTTCTCTTTGTCTGATACTATAAGATGCTCTTTGCAATGTTCCTACACTACTGTATATCTATGCCACAGTAGCACCTGATGTACCTAATAAAACTTATTGTTGGGAAAGAGTCTTAGCACACCTTTATTATTTTTTAATATGGAAGAATTCAATACAAGCCAGGGAGACTCAACAACTGCAAATCTAAAACTATTGAAAACTAAAATATGAAGTGTTTTTTATTTTGACATGAGAAACTTACCCATTAATCTTTAAATTTTGGGCTTAAACAGACACATAACTTAAAATAGACACACTATTTTAATGTCATTTCAACCTATGGCAGCAAAGAGAGGCTGCAGAGAACAACCCGCTGTGAAACATACACTTGGGGGTTCTTTCCATGCCTCTGGTTTTAAGCAAAATATAGCTAAAATTTTCAAATTAAAAAATTGAAAGTCAGCAGATGAATGATTAAACAACTAAATAAAACAGGAGAAAGGACACGTTTGTTAAGCAAGCTCAAGTCAGCAGGAACAGCCTAGCACCTATGAGGCTTTAAGAAACATGTGAGGTCACACAGTGATCCCTCCCTTTCAAAGCCAAGTAGGTTCTGCCAACAACTTTCATGACCAGGAGTGAGGCTATCACTGATGCTGACACTTCAGCACCTTCACCATGCCTGTCCAATGGTAGCTTTAGCAATCTTCCTTGGAACAGGAGGAAAAGAGGGTGCACACTGTGCCTGCCTCCTGCTCCCTGGTAGGACCATCTTTCCTCTAAAAAAGAGCTCCACTCATCAACCCCCAGCAATACGAACTGCTGTGCTCCACCCCAGCCAACACATACAGCCCCTCCACGTGGAGAGGATGTGTGAAACCCATGAGTGCCTCTTGTGGCAACTGCAGCAAGAGGCTGAAGGGCTATCCCAAGAGGGAGTCACCATCAGGACAACCCACAGTCTTCTTTTTTTTTTCCTGGAAGAGAAATGCTGGGGTGCTAGGTTGCAGGAGGAAGGTGATGCCCAAATGTGAGCTGGTTCCTTTACAGATATGCACAATAGCATTTCCAAGAGCATTACTTCAAACTGCATGCATGAAAGTGTAACTGGCTTCCTCTTCTGCTAAGGTCTGCTGCTGCTAAAGGTCTCGGTTTTCTAAGTAGAACAGGGCTGTGGCTAAAGAGGCTGCTTTCCTCTGTGGGACAGGAAGAGGCTGGGATGGAGTTCCAGTCTCTTTTATTTGTAAAGTGTGAAAATAAAGGATGGTATTTCCTCATAGGAGTGAATTCAGAGCTAAAATATCATTTGTAGAGTATTTTGAGAATGAAATGAGATGTAGGCACAGGCGGATGGCTCTCCATGCAAAGTTTCAGTATCTTTCCCCATTGTAATTTTGTTCAGCCTAGCTTCCTATGAAAATGGTAGAGGGTCAGGTATTAACACTAGTCACTAGAAGAATCAAGGTGATGGGTAACACCTTAGCACTCTCTTCTACCCACACTAGGCTAGAAGAGTACAGCTACCACAAGAATTTAGGTAGTTTAACAACTTTCCATTTCATAATACATTGGAAATAAATTATATTGTCATACAGATCCTATCCCTAAAAATTAATATATTCTTTGTGGTAATGCCAAAAGAAGTGTTATAAGAACTAGAATCAAATGCTTTGTACCATCACTTTCCATCAGCTGCAGGAGTCTTTGGCTAGTTGCATGCTCCTGTGCACAGTAGCCAGAAAGCTCAACAGTGAAGTAGTCCATTTTTGCAGGGAACTCATGGTCTATTACAGTAAATTTTATCTAGTGAGGGATACACAGAAATGGGGCCATAAAGCAAAAAAGTCACCATTTTCTTTAGATATTCTGACTATATTTTCATATTGAAATTTTACATTTTCAGACCCACTGTTGGTATTCTTTGAAGAAAAAATAAATCCAGTTGTTCATATATTCCAAACTTAGGGGCATTCACGTCTAACTTAATGATGACTTTACCTCTCAGTAATAGAAATATGGCAATGTCACAATCAGAAAGTATTAATCAAAGAGCCACTGAGATCCCACAAAGAAGCTAGGCCAGTTCTTGCAGCTAATAGCACCCAAGGGGACCATTCCATTATCACCCATTCTGGCTGTCTCTGACCTCCCATCCTGAACAGCTGTCACATGCTCCCAAGTATTCTGTAGCAAAAGTCCAGAGAAATTCTCAAGCTTGCCTTCAGTTCCATAGCATTACTCACCAGCAATCCCCAAAAACATCAAAAGTCTTTTGCCAGACACGCTCTTCTCATACTTCCTTTCACATCAGAATTAGTGAAGAAAGAAACAGTTTTAAGTAGAATGCAAACAGATCCCTGTAAAATATTTTTGTATTCAAAAGCCAAGTTGAGGGAAGGTGAGAACATACATATGCAAAATGGAAAGAGCTACTTTATCCTAAGAATCAGAACTCCCTATAGGGGCTAACACTGGTTCATACATGGTTATGAGCTGTATGTGGGTAAACCCACGTGTGCCCATGCCCATCCTTGTATGACTCCCTGCTTCTCTGAGACCCATCTCCACAGCACAGCATGTGACACCTGAGCAACAGGGCAGAGGTCTTCACCTTCCTGGTGCAATTGCAATTTCATTCAACTCTGCAGTCACAGGGATCCTAACCGAAAGAAGTTTTGCCAAGTGTTTCTTTGCCTCAAATTTCCCGCCTTTCTCTGCCCATGGAACACAGAAATTTGTACGCAGTTGTTCATTACACAAAGCTTACAAACATCTGTAGCTCTTACATTATTTTTTCTAAAGATGCTCCATATATTATAGACTGCACTCAATCACACTTGCTGAGAATAAGACCATCTCACTTTGAAGCCCAGTCACCCTCCTGGGAAGAACAGTGGAAACACTCTTTCATGACAGTGTCAGTGGGTGTCTGGGGTTCATACTCAGGAAACAGTAAAGGCAAGTATACACATCTTTGAAGACCAATAAAAAGTACATTCTGCTTTTCCACCAGAATTTCCAATCAAGAAGCAATAATTTTTTAAAAAAACTTTCCCTTCCATTTGACAGAAATTTCTCTGACCCTTTCTAATTTTCCTATTATTTCTATCACTTGTAACATGTTTCTATCTTTAAATATTCACTAATTATGAACATCACAGGAGATAAAGAATAACCAAAGAGATTACTGAGGGACATTTAGTGATACAACAAAGCAGTTTTACCCCAATATCAAACTTCAAGCAGACTGTCAGGAAAGAAAGGACAAACTTACGCAAGCATATGAATATCAATTCTGTAACTTCCAATTACATTCTCAAAGAGAGCTTATTCCTTTATTACTATTCAAAAATCCATTCATTGAAAATCACACATTTGAGAAAAATAGCTCAAACAAAGGATTCAAATTCAGCCTGTAGCCACATATTTGTTTTGATGGATGAATGAAGGAGAGAAGCCCACTCAGCACCCAGTCAAAACACGTACCCTGAATGGCTCCAAAGCATAATTCACATGAGCAAACAAATAGTGCAATTCTATTGCGTACTGATTCAAAAACAAATGCTGAGCAGGCTCAGTCAGCTCTGCCTGGTTGTAGAGGGTGCCTCGTTTCTAGCCTCAGAGAGATTTAACAGCTTTGTAGTCATTTTCATGCTAGTTTGCAGAAACAACTCTAGAAGTCTATGGAATGTGTTCATTAAGATCAGAAATGGGGGAAACAGCTTCTCTTTCTGCATGAAAATATGTTTTCTAACAGGTTGGTGAGGCATGTTCACAGCTTCTGAGTTTAATCAGTCCTCAGATTTGAGGTCAGGAGATTTCCCCAAGCCCCAGACTGGCCGTGCTTGCTGGGAGGCTTTTCATTCTTCCTAAGATCATCTGGGATGACTTTTAAACGTGCTCAAATTTATCACAGGGTTTTGGGGTTTGATAATGCTTGATGTCTCTTGTTCTCTTCTGGAGACAACTTTTTTGGTGACACTTATCTTTACCTTTAGGGTCTGCACTGACATGTTGAAAGTAGCAACACAGCCAGAACACCCATTCATTTTGCATGCCGAGTCTCTCTATGTTTTAAAAATAGAAAAAGGAAGCTTATTTTTACTATTGTTTGCATTATACACCTTCTATAGGACTTTAGCCTCCATGGTGGTCACCTTGAAGTTTGCAAATTCTATTGCACATGTAAATTAATGCACACACACCAATACATATATAATCAACCAAAATGAAAAATATATACACACTTAATAATTTGTCTAAAGAATGCTCTAAGTAGGTCTTAAGTGTTTCTAAATAAATGCCAACACTTCATCAGGTAAAGCAGGACCGGGAGAGAATCCAGAGATCTCATTTGTTTGCTCGGTTAAGCTGTATTGTTATGCTCTGTCCTCCTTTTGCTCCCCCGCACCTTTTTGTACTAATCTTTCCTACATCTGCTGCCAGCTAGGCCAAGCTCAAACAGAAGTGTCAATTCGAGGGTCAGAGAGGTCAGCAGTGACACCGATTTAAGTGTTATTCACTCTGATGCTGTGACAAGACAGATACAGCGTGGCCTGACTAAAGTGATGTATGTTAAATTTGTTGCAAATTACTGGCATGATGGATCTATTGATGACCCATTGCAGCTGTCAGGATGTCTCTATCAGTCTCTCAGTTACTCTTTCTCCTGATGCTTGGCCCCATCCCCCTCTGCCTGCTCCCATCAAGCACAGGGTTGCTTTATAGTCCCAGAGAAACTCAGGCTGCAAAGCACAGAGAAACAAAGCAGCAACATCTGCTGTGAACCTGAGGAGCACTGGAAGTCATCTCAAGAGGAATAAAGGTTTGCTAGACTGTAGAACTGAACTGAGTCATTCTTCAAATTCATGGAATCTGGGTATCTACAGCAAGCTAATAACTAAAAATACTGTTTCAAGCAACCCCTTGTCTTCATTCAAAGTACTAGAAGCGTAATTATTTGGGATCTTGCTTGAAATGTTTTGCTCATCTTGGAAGGAGGCATCTTTTTATCTTTCTCTAAAAAAAAGTGCAGACATAACTGACTAAGACTTTCCACAGCAGAAACTGGGAGAGCATAAAAAAACTGTGGCAGGGTGATTGGACTAGGTCTCTACCATCCCTGACATTCTGTGATTCTGTGAAGCTACCCAGGACTTTCCCTTTCTAATGTCTCATTCACTTCAGAGCAAATCCATAGATAGCTTCTCTGGCAAGTGTCACTATAGCCATGGGATGGAAGGGCAGCAGCCACTTTAGAGTAGGTAACTTGAAGAAGCACAGCTTGCCTATTGCTAACAGAGGCTGAGGCACTCCCTTTCATATCCCATGTGAAGCAAGATGCATGTGGGAAGCCAGGTCCAGCAGTGCTGCAAGGCTGGAACTTGTGAGAGGGTTGGAAGCCTGATCTACTGAAATGGAGTGAAATAGAGATTAAATCCCCTAAAGCATCATAGATCGTTTCTACTTTCAAACCAATGTCCGTCCTAGAAATCCTTGTTCCTGTGCAGGTGCAGTAGTAATTACAGAAGTACAGTCCACATATTAGCACTGACAGAGGAAACCCCCAGTCATGATGACAAATTATATCCCATTCCATAATTACATTTAAGGAAACATCTTATGCAAATTTCTGTTTAATGCATTTGATTTGTTTGTTTGGAGTTTTGCATTAACCACACTTTAGATCTGAGGTGTCCTAAACTGATTTTGTTCTTGCTTCTAACTATCATTATTTGCATTAGCAAGGAATGCCCCAGTTGCTTCTGCTCTCCTATTTTCTCTTGGATTGTGCTAAATACCACCCAGCAAACAGGGGTATTCAGGGCTGCTGACATGGTCCCCTAACTGGAGATACTCAAGGTAGTCAGTGTGCAAGAGACTACCTGTGAATCTGAAGATCACATATCTTATGGAGGCCTTAGGGAAAAGGGGGAGTGCAGACAAGATTTTGATTACTTCCAGTTGAACATGCTGTTGGAAGACCAATATGGCTATTAAAATCTTATTTCCAACACCATCCTCAGCATCTTTCATCATGACACTTATCTGACCTCTTCCTTTTTAATTTGGGTAATCAAAATCCTAAAGAAAGGAGAAGTCGCAAAGAAACCTAGGCCACTTTATTCTACAACTGGAACATTGTCAGCCAATTTTGTGGCTAGCTTGTTATTTTTAATCTTGTCTGAATGAACATTTCTGGAAGAGATGAAACACTGACAATCAGGAAAGTCTTGAAATAATAGTGGGCTCTTCAGCAATTTAAATATGCTGATAGAAATAAAATTAATTTTGAAGACTATATGTTGTTTGAATTGAGCCCTAAACTAGTACAAAACCTATAGTTAAATGTTACACTCAAAGATCCAGATGAGCCTGAAAACATCTTACAGCATTATAAATCATTATATGTATGTGGTATCCAGATATTCCTCTCCATCACAAATAGTAATACACAGTGAACAGACTGGTCTGAGCAAGATAACTCATCCCAGTACGTACTCTAGGAACCACATGGTGATTCTGAGAAACAAGATAGCAAAGACACAAGACAATCATTTTTTAAGTCTGCTGCCATAGTTCAGTCTCCTCTGGTGAAAAATAACAAAACTACAATTGTTTGCATAAGCTCTGCAGCATAGGATCACTTCAAAACCTCTTTAACAGCAGGCTTTCAATCAGAGCACTCATATGTATTTACCTGAACTCCACCTCATCTTGAAAACTGACAACATGAGAGTCATGGTCCCCCTCAACTAGACTACAGCAAAGTGCTGTAACTCAGCACACAGTAGCTAAGAAGCACAGTTCACTGACAGTCAACAGTGCACTACATCTTATCAGCAACACTAGGGGCAGCCATGGCTAATTTGTCCCTGTGCTCTACTTCTTCCAAGGGGTTTAATTAGATTATATTGTCAAATAATTTGTCCTTATCTGTGAGTCTTTTGGTGTCACTGGCCAGAAAGATCAAAATATCATTCTGTTACATAAGGCAGCTGCCTGTGCCAGTACCTCACACTTGTTGGCACATTATCAGCAGCAATTCCAGCTTTGAGGAATATTTTACAGGAACTAAAAGCCATAGCAAAACTCATCACCTTCTACTTCAAGAGAAAGGCATATTTTTATGATATTGTCTTTACATAAGCAAGAAAAGACACTGTGCACACACATTTTAGAATCTTTGAAAAAAATCTCCCGTAGACAGGTCTCCTTTAGGGAAGATGTCAAAATAAAATTTATGATAGCCCCACTGATTGACGTTACTCTACAAATACAAAAAAGCTTCATAGCAGAGCTGCAAGTAAATAATACAAATGCATGTAAACTATTATTTCATTGCTGTGAAAAATTGACAACCATCTAATGGATCTAGTAGAGAAAATGCAAGTGAACCCCTTTTTCCTCACCCATTAACACATTTCCAGCCTAGCTAGTATAAACAAACTTTGGTTTGCTTTCTCTTTGTTGGAAAATGCATTCAGTATGTCTAGGGATACGTGCACAGCACAAGCAGTGTTCTTGTGATAAGATGAGTGATTTGGCATTGAATTTCTTCAGGCAAAGGCAGAAATTGGACTAGAAATCCCACTTCCTGGAAACGTTCTGGCAAATAATCAACTGCTTTGAAAAGCTGGACTTCAAAAGAAAGCACGAATTATCATCACATTTTAAAAGCTGAATGCTGTATCAAATCCTTCAAAGGAGCTAAATGAGGGAGAATGTTGAGATCAAGACACAAAAGTATAACTTTCAAATTCATGGTCAAAGTCCACAGTGCATCTGCACTTGCAGTCTTAGAACAGACTCCAGGTGTCAAGGACAGTCACCTTGAAAGTAAAAACCTAGTTTCTCACCTCCTTCTCCTCTCTGTCTCCCTCTCCTTCTCTCTCTTCCTCTTGTATTTTGGAGTAAAGAAAAGACAGTGACTACAGCTCTTCAGTCCAGCATAGGAAAGATGCAATATCTGTGGAACTGTGACCTAGTAACACGAGTCCTCTGAATGGCTTTGGAGTAGACAGTCCTTTAAGTGAGTATGTTTGTAGGCAATAAAAAGAAACTCTGGAGTGAGACCAAGCCCTTTTTAATAAAAACACAAAAGCGTGGAAAATTACATCATGGCTTACTGCTTGCCATTCAGAAAGGAAGAAAAATAATCTTTTTTTCTTCCTAGATACCAGAAAGTGGCCTATAAATCAAATATAGGTATTATATTGTATAGTACGTTTTTAATTATGTTAACGTGTTTCTCATTGTATCAGAGAGCACTATTTCTCTAATATAGTCCAGAAGGCATCCAAATATGAAAGCAAACCCTGGCTAACATGATCCAAATTCCTTTAAGCTTATTGTATTAGTGACATTTCTGTCATGTTAGCACCTTTTTATATTACATTAGTGAAAACAACCCCTGAAAATACGATAAGAGAATGACATATGCAGTATGCACATTGTTAATAAGGTTCACCAATTTCCTAGTTTGAGCAGCAATTTCTCTAGCAATAAAATGAGTAAAAATCACAATGGCATTTCTAACAGTTTGACCTCTTACAGTATTGCCACTCAACATCTCCTGCAGAAATCTACCTGCAGGTAAATTCCCAAGACCAAATAATATGCCTACAGGAGACTGAAGTACTCTGAGGTGGAAAAGTGCTGACAACTATTGTCATTTGCCATCAGTAATTCCAGGGAATTTGGCATCTGGATCAGGACAGCTTTCAGCAAAGTGTTTCTTCTGAGTTGCTTGAGCACTCCAGGTCAGAACTATTGGGCACATTTACGTATCTGTGGCCACTAAGTACCATTTCTTGATGCCTGTGCACTGGGCAATCTACAAAGGAGCTGGTATGGAACCATGCCTACTGAACCAGACTGCATAAACAACAATTTTAAACTACTACTGTTAAACCTTTTGGAAGATTTTGCAAACAGCAATATAATAATGAGTGGATTAAAATCCATCATGTAATAATAATAAGTAATGAATAATATATCTTGATTATAGCTCATCTCGGTGAAATTATCACTAAAACAGATACAAACAAAGAAAACCAGATGGCCTGGTAAAGAATGTCCGTAAATACCCCAGTCACACACCCTCTGGCATAAAGTGCCAAGATCTGCTTCCCCTGTTCCCAGCAGGAAGCATCTTTCTCAGGACATAATCTCTCTAAGCAGTTTGCTGAAACAAAAGTCTTTATTTGAAGGCTAAAATGTAGCATAGAAGGAGGGTTATAAGGAATAAAATGGGAATAAAATAGAAATTTAAACAAGGTAAGTCTCTGAAATGAGAAGATCTGTGCTGTGCCCCATCTTTGTGACTCTGATGCTAAGCAACCAAGATAAAATAAAATTCCCAGAAAATGGCTCAGTAACAAACAAAAAAATGTGTGTGCATGCCACTATTCAAGCTATGACAAGACTAATCTAATGGGCAGTGCTTTGAATTGCTGAGAACTTTGAGATATCTTTTCTTTGTCTCTCCTTGGAGTTTCTCCATGTGCTGTAACTTCTCTATGCATGGAAAGTATAGTTAGTGTTTTCATTTGCTACCTAAGTAGCAAATTACCCTGTAAACAGCCCACAAGAGCTGGTCTGTAATTGAATTTTAACTGTTGACTTTAGACATTTGGTATATTTGCTGCAAGAAGTAAATTTTCAAAACTTCATCTTGATGCAGTCAGACAAAATGAAAGGTAATATTCTTTATCTGCCACAGATTGCTGCAGATGAACTGCTTTCATATGAGCTTAAATAAGATTTAGTGTATTCCATCCTTCAGCTGGCCACAATTGAAAGTGATCAGGATCAATATAGCTGCCGCTGAATGCAGCCCAGTATTGTGCATTACAATAGAGGAAATGGCTGTATTCAAAATTTTCCTCTGTCAAATTAATTTCCATGTTATCCCCAAATTCAATTAGATGGGAACCCCGTGTAACTAAAAAAGTGTCCAACATCCCTTAGTGACAAATTACGGTGCTTAGTGTGCATATCAAGGTGAAGTGTTGAGCCTTGCTAATCTTCTCACTAATTCTCAATTACCGTAAAATGAAGCCATAAATCACACAGACAGGGGATCGATGGAAATGCTGTTTTCAGGGTGATTGGCAGCCTCCCCAAAGGTTTTCTGTAAGTTGGTTTAAGGTTACCATTCTCTAAGGGGAGGGATGAGGTAGTCTTGCTCAATCTCTATGATATAGGCCCACAGGCCTTTTGGGGATAGTGGGGAGGGACAGCACCAATTTCAGCCCATCAGACATCCAATTTTTCTCCTTTTCATACCTGCTGTAGTAAATGAGAAACAAATTAAATTTCACTCCACTATCTCCACAGAAACCATTTAAATTTTTCATGGAAACTAAATTGTCCCTAGACAAATAGCCCCCTGATTCTATGAAAATATACTGGAGCGCTGGGGACAGAAATAAATTTGTGTCACTCTGGATATGCCATTCTCTGTAATGTCATTCACTGCCGGCCAATAAATGAGTCCCTCCCAGAACACAATGGTAAAGCCTTGTGCTCTGGTGGATTTGCATTGTTCCCCCACTCTGGAGCGGTCTAATATTCTTCCTGTTATTAATTTGCAGCCTAGGTTTTACATTCATGAGACCAAGATTGAAATGTAAATGAGGCACAAAATAAGTAGTCAGCAGTAGCCCTGGCCGAGCAGCCTGTGTCATAGACTCATGGACTTACATGAAAATAGTTATCACTCAGAGAGATTAGCAGCTCAGAACATCAATCACTGCTGCAAGGAAACAATGAATAAAATCGCTCCAACAGGAGGAAGGAAATTACAAGAGCTTTAAAGTGGAAAGGGAATATGTAATACTGCTACCTGTTGTTGAAGCACTAAGATGGTTGTAATAAAAGCTGGGCTTCTCTCTCTCTCTCTCTCTTCACTCCCCTGTTCCTGTTGATGGTTGATATTTAAATTGTGCCATTTTTGTCATCTCAATTTATCTATTAAATGAGCTGCGGTTCCTTGGCGAGAGGTATATAAGGCTTCACATTGCACTCAAATGAAGCTCATAGGTTGGGTTTGGACCTGCTTGAAAATGATGACATCCTATACATCACCCAATCTCCTGGCAAACAAATAGATATATAAGGCCCGAGCCCTCAGATTTCAGAGAGGCTCAGAGGATGCTGGATGTCAGACCAGGAAACAAAGCTGACTTTACTCTGCTGTTGTGGTTTCCTAACTCTCAGCTGATGCGGAAGTGGTGCAGCACACAGTCTGAGAAGCTCCAAGGAAGCTTTTCCAGGAGCTGTCAACAACTAGAACCAGAAGATTCAGCTAATTCTGCTTTACTTCAGCAGCTCTGGTCACCCCAATCAGGAGGAGAAACCCCACACTGCCACTCTACCTAGTGAAGGCCATCCCAAATTTATCCTGATGCTTGAAGTACTCCCAGCTGGTTGTATCCACAGATCAGATGGACTGTGCACAGCTTCTGCTCAGATAAATTTTTTAATTGTCAAGTAATTTTTTAAAATGCCCTAGCTCACACCTCTAGCTCATATGGCATGATTTCTACGGTGATGTTAAATATGCATACATAGCTCAGTGCTCCAAAGAACCAGCTTCTGGTCTGATTTTCTTTAGCTTACCATGGTATGCCACATTACCTGTTGGACGTTTCCCCCCTCTATGTGTTCTATGTATTCAGCAGATGCAAAACACTATTCCATACACCACAATTACTTTTGCCTTCAAGAGGAAATGTGTCTGATTATCACAGCTAAACAGCAAGAACTCTTTCTTATCATGTTCTTTCTTCAGATAACAGAAATACAGCCCCATGTTTTATTAAAAAACTGGTAATTTCTGGTCTAATTTTTCACTTGCAAAAATTTGGCTTTTCAGCCACAAACACAGCTTTCCAGAACAGTGTGTCTCAGTAAAACGAGTTCCAAGAAATTGCCAAAAAATATATTTCTATTTGTTCCCTTTGTGATTTAGTTTGTTAATGTGGTTGGCCATCAGAGTGATACACACACATGCCTCTGCAGTGGGCAGGATTATCTCTCTGACTGATTTTCCCAATGATGCTGGACACCTTCACATGTGTTTACCTTTGAAAAATTCTGTTTGGTGGGAGAACTATATGTCAGGAAATGGTTCAGTCAGTGTACATTTTAAGCAGCCATACAAATCTTAAGAATGTTCAACAAGATTTCAGACCTGAAACAATAAAAACAATAATGTTCCCCTTTGATGCAACTGGGTTTGGGACTTATAATAAATAATTTAAACCAATTTCCCTTAAATAACACATTCCATGTAATGCCTTTCATTTTAAGACATGAATGCAAAAATGCCAAAAGACACTGAAAAGCTGCTTCTGTTGATACAAGTTTTTAAAAGAAACTGAGTCTCAGAAGAGTGCCAAGTTTTGTGTATTGTCAGACAGACAGGCAATGACAGTAAGATGGGAACCCAAATCTCCATTTTTTGTGCAGACCACTAGATTATGCTGCCTTTAGAAATCAACTTTCCATTCCATTTCTCATCTGGAGAAGAAATTAATTGATGTATGTAAGACACTGAAATAAGCCAGTAGAAAATTTCTGTGTGAGGGCACAGTATCATGAATATTTCCTATTACATGGACAATGGACATTTTGGTCAAGTAATCTCTGGAGAATCAGGACTGAGCTGAACAGAAGTATTAGCATATAAGAGCTATTGCATAGCAGTGAAAGCAACACTTTCTTGAGAAGCTACTTTTTTCACAATAAAGATGTGACTCTTTCCATTACATGTTCATTTTTAAAAGCACAATACAGCAATATCATACAGAGCAAGAGTTTTGAACCATAATGTGTGATAATCTGTCCAGTAACCTTTATTCTGTTTCTTTCTGCTGAAGTTCACTAAGGATAATACATACAGCTAAGAAAAAGAATTTGAAATTTCAGAGAAGCAAAAAGCCATGATAAAGTCAGAGGTTCAGCTGTGTGTTAAAACCTTCTTTGAAGAGGTCAAGAAATTGATCATGGATTAGCTGCAGAAGACATAGAGCCTTAAACTTTGTGTTTTTCCTGTTTAAAAAGACAAAGTCAGACCCAGCTTGTTATCAGAAGTTCAGAGCTCTACAGCAGTGTGCGATTTGTGACTAAGAAACAGGAGTGATACAACTCATTTAGGTGGTTCTTGCATCAGGCAGCAGCTTCAGCTCTCAAACCCCTCCTCTTTTCCTCACATGGCCATTGTCTTCACTCTTAGTGTCTCAGAGTATCTTTTTAATTGCTTATCAAATGAATAGTTATAGTATCATAAAATCTTCAAAGCCATTTCCCAGTCCCATTCAGTTGTGGAGCTTAACTTTTATACAATGATATATCACAATGGATTATGCTAATAAGCTTGTTAATAGCTCTAGCAGTGTTAACTGAGCGCATTAAAACAAACTGGTCCCTGCAATAGATTGGGAAATGTTTTATAAGGGGCATGTGATCTAAGAGCAGCCATGACAAGGCTAGTAAATAATAGGAGAAACTGGCGTGACTGAAGAAATACTCACCTAAATTATTTACATGTTAATAAAAAATACAGTTGTTAAGCAATATCATTAGTTCATTACTAATTGGTTTATGGATTCGTGATTAATTACTATTTTGCATGCAGAGTAAACCCTCAGCCTTTTGTTCAACATTTCTAACCTTTGAATCTTTGCAGGTTTCCTCTCCGCAGCCATCTTCCTTCACTAAAATGATTACATCGGTTTGTCAGAGAAAGTAGATTTTCAAAGTAAAGACATAATTTTCTTCTGCAATGTATGCAATACATTATTGTCATATATTTTTTTTAAAGTCATAATGCATCAACATTTCATGCTTGAGAAAAATGTAATTAATGCTATACATTATATTAATGTTATACTAGTTAACCACAAAAAATCCTACACTTTGAATTAATAGTGGAGACAGTGATCTTGTTTCATTCATATATATCGCGTTGGGCTGTCAGGCACGTTATTGTGGAGAATATTAAATTCTACCTTAGTTATAATCAGATTAGGCTGGATGTAAACTAAGGACTAAATACAACTCCGGATTTACCCTGAGATGTCCTAGAGATGTGGAAGGTTGATATACACAGAGGTGAAGGTAGGCCTCCCATGCAGTGTCTGAACTTGATCACAAGTTTCTTAATTATAAGGTTTTTAGAGCCACCATCTTTTGTCAAGCACATCTCTTACTGTCCTTTTTTCTCCTCTCTTTATCATCTTCTTATTGCAAGTCCTTCCTACCCTATATTTTTCTATTTCTTTTTCTACTTGTGTAACCCTTTTTATTCTCAAGTGTCCTGCTCCACACAACAGAATGACTAGCATTCCCAGCTATTGACCTCACTACTTCAGACTTAGACCCAGGAACTACATTTTTTTCAAAAAAAGAGCATTGTCCCTCAGCTTGGCACACTTTCTTTTCAACAAATTTCACTTCTCTTTCTCTTCAAATGCAAACAGTAAGAATAATTATTTCATATTTAGAAAATGTAATCTTCAAGGAGGTGTGGGTCAGTATAAGATTCCCAAAGGTTGTTCACCTGTTATTTTTAAGACGTTCCAGATGTATTAATGATAATGAACCCAGCAAGGACTAACTGTTCAGGATATGGAAGCAAGATTACAAAAAAGAGCAAAACCAGATCAGAGCAGAGGAACACTCTTTTCCAACTGCTCTCTCTATGCATTAAATTAACTAAATCTCACCTTTCAAACATAGCCTATGCACGATTTGCATTTCCCTCACACAATATCTTGAAAACTTTCCTATCGGTTGACCTTCCAGTGTTTTGTCTATGCAAGCACAGACATTGTTGTGCTTTTTCCAGCAGCGGCACGTTGTTTTGCTTTGATATTTATCAACAACAATCTGCCTCAGCCCAGCAAAACATACATCACAGTCTAATCCATGCACAAGTACAGTGGAACAAATTTATGAATAATAAACATAAATCATAAATAATCACACATCTGTTATAATCACAGAACGGACTTGGATTGAGGTCTAGCATAGACTCCTACACAAGATCTGCATTCACATGCAAGGTAGAGGTGAGTTTGGGATGGAGTTCTGTGGTCCTGTCCCCCTCTTCACATTTTGGATCATCCTAGGCCTCCTAGCTGCTGTCAATTCCAGCGTGTGTGACAAACTGTGGCAATAATTCCTCTGGTGACACAATTGTCATGTGCTTTGGGGTGCCAGAAGAACTCCTAGAACACCCCTCAGATGCTCACAGCCTTTGAAGAGAAGTTTTGGGAAATGAGTCATTGCTAGAATAGAATCATAGAATCACAAGATTCCATACAATCAAAAGAAGCACTGGCAGTCAGTTGAGGGAGATGATTCTCCCCCTCAGCACTTGTGAGACCCCACCTGCATAACTGTGTCTAGTTCTAGAGTCACCAGCAAAAGAAGGACATAGACGTCCTGAAAGATGTCCAGGGCAGAGCAACAAAAATGATCAGAGGGCTAGAGCACCTCCTCTATGAGGACAGGCTGAGCAGGTTGGGGTTGTTCAACCTGGAGTAGAGGAGGCTCTGAGGTGACCTTTTAGTAGCTTTCCAATATCTGAAGGGGGCCTATAAAAAAGCTCAGGTAGGGCTTTTGACATGGATGGTAGTGAGAGGAGAAGGGGAAAGGTTTACAGACCTGAAGATGGGGGATTGATATTGGACATGAGGAAGCAATTCTTTCCTGTGAGGGTGCTGAGATGCTGGAACAGGTTGCCCAAAGAAGTTGAGGCTGCTCCATCACTGGAAGTGTTCAAGGCCAGGTTGGATGGGACCCTGCGTAACCTGATCCAGTGAAGGTGTCCCTATGATTCATAGAATCATAGAATGGCTAGAGTTGGAAGGGTCCTTAAAGATCATCCAGTTCCATCTGCCATGAGCTGGGACATCTCCCATTAAATGAGGTTGCTCAAAGCCTTATGCAGTCAGGCCTTTAACACTTATAAGGATGAGACATCCACAGCTTCTCTGGACAACCTGTTGCAGCGCCTTGTCACCCTCAGAGCAAAGAGTAAGATACCTTACTTGTAATCTAGATTTACCCTCTTTCAGTTTAAATCCATTACCTCTTGTACTATTACTGCAATGTTCTTGTAAAATGCCATGTAGAAGGGAAGGGGTGTTGGGGTCTCTTATTACACTGAAGCTTTCCTCTTGACCGCTTTCTAGATCTAACCTTCTCATTTTTCTACTCATGGAGTTGTTTGGCAAAAGAAAATGGTACAGGTAAGAAACTTCACTGGTGTGCATCACTCATGCAAAAGGAGGAGTCAGGTTGGAGCTAAGTCACAAAGAGGAAAACCAGTATGCTCTGGTATGACTATCATCAGGGAAAAAAACAGCAGTCACCAGTAGATGTCTGCCTGTAACAAACCTGGGATGAAAAGTGGAAGAAATCCCACCTTTATTAGCCCAATTATCAAGAATAGCACACAGAAAGATCATCTAGCTATAAGGAACAAAGCAAGTGATCTCTTCCCATTAAAATCAGGAGGCAGAACCTGTGATGTCTTTGGGAGCTCAGTCTAAATAAGGTCCTATCCTCTCGTCTCTTTCACATTATGAATAAAAACATGAAATTAGTTTTATGTCAGAAGAACAACCCTTAAGACACTTGTAACTTATAATCATAATTCCTGAGCTGTTTGGCTTGTCAGGATCAAGGAATTCACAGCCTAAGACTTCCAGGACTTTATAAGTTGAGACATGCTGTGCTAGCTATGGAAAATCAACCATGGATTTCTCATCTGTTTCCTGATTTATTAACTACATTGAGAAAGAGAAAGTTAAAAAGTGTACTGTATGTGCACAGCGTGCTAGCAGGGAAGAAGCCATTAGCTCTGTTCTGCTATGACTCAATAAGCCACTACCAATGCATAAATACAGGGGTTTTCTTCCTGCAAAGGCATTTAGGTTGTTCTTCTAAACGAATGCTGCAAAACTTTTATCTTTGTTCAAGGGTGGAGCTGAGCAGTGCCAGTTTCAGGATTCTTATGGATTCATAGGAAGGAAATAAAACCCAGGATGACATCTTCAGACTTTCTTTGCTGTAGAAATTTCCATTTCCTTGCTAGACATGGCTGGAAAGTGGCAGCATTACCTGAGATATATTTTGAAAGAAACAATAATTTTTACATACTTCGAATATGAAATCTGAGATGTTATAAAAAAATATCAGGAATTAAAGTCCACTCAGCTTTTCAGCTGGAAAATAGGAGCTATTTTCAACACAAAATACACTAGAAAGATAAAACCTCTTTCAACAAAGCTTATCCATGATATAGCAAGGACAGTCTTCATGAACTTATTGTTCTTCAGAGAAAAATATTTAACTTGTCTAGGGTGCTATTTTTTCATTTTGAGTTTTATCCTGGTTCTATTTTCCTTCCAGCTTTGAAATTTTCGTCTTACTACGACACTGAAACTCTATCCTTTTTTATTGTTTTGAGGATATAAAAGACTTGTCTGTATGCCATATATTGTTGTTTGTGAGGCAGAGTGTGGGTTTTGCATGTATAAGTCAGCTAGCTCCATTTTGTAAGTGAAACACAGCCTGAGTACCAAGGTCAAGAGAAAAGCATTTATCTTTTATTTGTAATCCAGGCCCCATGAGAGATGCTACTTTAAAAGAGGTCCCAAATATTTGACTTTTTTTACAGCGTTGTTCCTTTTTAGCAGCCACCTGTCCTGCTTCTCCCCTTCCCTACCTATGAGTTTTTATGATGCATTCTTTCCCTGTTGGAAATTCTTTAAATTTCAGCTGATCAGAAATGGGTCAAAGCCGAAAAGGATAATCACCAGAATTTCAAACATTCCAATTACATCAGATCCATTTCTAAATCAGTTCTGATTTTGCAAGTTCAAAATCCAATGACAATAATTTGCATAACTGAATTGCTGCTGTGCCACTTGCGGATACAAATTTATGGTTAGACCTGGGACACTGACCTTCATTTTGCTTTCTTTGTGAACAGAGCGTTTCTGAACTGGTGTTCAGTCACACACAAAATAGAACTTGAAATTAAATTTTAGGAGATAACCTCACAAGTAAAAAGAGTGTTCTTGCTTCTGATATTAAAAAAGGCTTTTTAGAATATATATATTCTGGCTGTGACAGAGTTAAATGTCTAATCACAGATTTGTGATATATATTGACTGCACAAGATTACAAGTTAGACTTTATTTGTAGCATAAATCTGTTAGATGAATATGTAATGTACATTCTGCTTTTATCATGGCCATAGAATACGCTGAAACTTTAACCCCCAGGATGCTATCTACATGTTTCCCTCTATATTTTGTATTCACAGAAATAATCACATTAGTTGTTAGATACCTTTTAGTAACACAATTTTCTTCTAGTAAATAAAAAAGACTGCCACTTTCCATCATTTCACAATTCCTAGAAAGACAGTAAAATCTCCAGAGCAATTGCATCTTTCTTTTGCTTGCTCTCACACATGTTCCCTCTAGAGAAGCAGATGTTTGACTTGTCTCATGTAAAAGGAAAAAATTGAGTTACAGCTTCAGATTGCAAGATTTGCAATGTTTGCTACAGTTTATTAATGTTAACCAAATAAAAATGACATTAGTGAAAAAGATCTACATGATATCTCAGAACTCC
The DNA here is from genome assembly GCA_013397515.1 of Upupa epops. Classification (NCBI taxonomy): domain Eukaryota; kingdom Metazoa; phylum Chordata; class Aves; order Bucerotiformes; family Upupidae; genus Upupa; species Upupa epops. The sequence goes on along the minus strand of VZRI01002302.1, from coordinate 156,854 downwards.
CAAGATTAGGCCAGATGGTCACTTCTAACTGATATAATCTAGTAAGCTGTGTTGAGAGACAGGCTATTGATTGAATTTCTGACTTTAAATGCAAGCTCCATATCTGCACATGTCCACAGTGATATCAGTTGCTTGAAATCCAATACAGAGGTGTAGATTGGGAGATGATGTTAGTTGCTACCTATTAAAACTGTCAATTCCATCTGTTGACTAACACTTTAAAATACTGAGTGTAGTTTTTAATAGTTTAGTATTAGATTAAGAGGCCATGTATTAAGCCTCTTACTAGCTGAGAAGCATGGGCAAATATGTAATTGAGTGACACAATGGAAAAAGAACTCCTTTGGCTGGCACTGGCCCAAATTAGCATCAAGCAGAAAGCAAACACTATGAATGAGGATTTCTGCAGCCACCATAGTCCTGAATGGACCATGTCCCCAGAATATTGTTGAAAATTAAGATTGGGTGTCCTGTGGTTACATGTAGGGTGGTGGTTCAATGTTCCCCCTCCCCCACAGATATACACCATTTCCAAGCACTGGCCAGAAACCAAGGGCTGACAGGGAGGGAGGGAGTGTGATGCAAAGACTCTTACAGAACTGTCAACCCAATATCTACCTGATGTTGCTGTTTGAGTTTAATCGGGGAGGGAGACTACCATTCTCCAGCAGTATGTACCAGTAAGAACACAGGAAAAGGAGGACTCCTGGAAGGGGAGGAGGGGAGAGAGATTAAAATGTCGGAATAAACAGACAGAGGAATGTCACCATTTTATACTTCCCAATATTTGTATGTAGCAGCAAAATGAACCTATCCAATATGTTGGGGAAAAAAGCAGTAGCAGGTTTCTCATACAATCTGATGGTTCATTTCTCTCATAAAGTTTGGGTTTTTCTTAGAATAAGTAAATAACTTCATTAAATTGGTGACCTTAGCTGAGCTAATGCCTCCCGAAATAGGAGAGAATGTGGGCTAGGATGAAATGCTGCTCTGAGGGGTTTTGTGCTTGTTTTGCATTGACTTTCAAAAGACATTTCAGTTTAAATATGAATTTGGGGAGCAGCATTTGGAAGCCATTTGAAAAATTCTGTTTGCAAACTACTAGTCAGCTGTAGTCAAAATGGCTTTATAAATTCCCTCAATGCAGCATAAGAAGATTTTTGGAGACATAAAATCTCTTCATGTTATTAACCAGTACAAGATACATGAAACATTCATGGAAAATGAATGTTAAGCGAATAGTATAGTATACTCATAGAATACAAATTGTGAATTCAGAAGCACTGTATTCCCAGCAGATACACAATTTGAAGAATTATGCTCATTCCGTATAGAAACAGAGACAATTTTGTGTGATGTACCTGATAAATTAACCAGCAAAGGTCCAGTTGCATGCATCAAATACCTAAAACAAATCTGTAGGACTAGAAATGTTCCAGGGTAGCATTAAACTACTTAGAATAACAAATATCTTCCAGAAAATCAAAACTTGTTATACAGATTATTCAGGAAAACAATAAAAATTCAGTAAATGTATTATTTACAGAGTTCTTCTTGCTGCTTACTATGATAAAGAGCCAAAATTGTCCTTTGTGAAAGCAGAACCTTCACAATCCCTTCCTCATAGGTTTGAAACACTTGGTGCCACACAGCAGTGCAGATACAGCACAGATAATTCAAGTGGGAAAAGAGCAGTAATTCTACTCACACCATGGCTCTCCTTTAAGGGGTCTTGCCTCTCTAGCCTGGTCCCTTCCCTGGTATGATCAGGAGCACCAAATATTATAAAATGGACTTCTTAAGAGCTATATGTGTGTAATGCACTTTAAATTAGAGTACTGACTGTAATTACTTCAGTGAGGCACTGAAAAATACTATTTTAAAACCCAGGCTTTATCCAACCAAAGGTTAAAAACAACAAATCCATTTTAGGATTTATTCTTCACACAAAGATTAGTGACCACAAGGAACTGGTCTTTTAAACAGAAAACAGGCATTCAGGTCAAATGAGACCTGAGAAGCAAGTAGCTCAATATTTTTTTAAAATAAATTTAATTTCTTTCCCTCCGCTCTCCAGCAGAAATGGTAACTCACAGAAGGATCAAGCAAATCATAGCAAAATGTTTGCTGGAACTGCAAAGGCTATGGATCTAGCCACAGCATAGATGGGAGGAGTCATATAAGCATACAAAATTCAAGCTGTACCTTACCCCATGTCAGACATTATATAGGAGGTTCCAAGGCTTACAGACGGTGCAGGCTCTCCTACCGTATGAATTTTTTACTACTCTTTTTCTTTGCATTGAGAACTTTTAAGAAAACAGACTTGTCATTCCCTCCAAGACTTGTTATGCTTATGAATGGATTTGGTTTTGTAACCTTGCAGGAATCAAATGTTGATTTTAAATAGAAAGGAAATCAGTCACTGAATTTCCAAAATAAGGTATTAAGAGGAGTGGTGACAACATAAATCACAAATTGGGGATGGAAGAAAGACAGAATCATAGAATCACCAGGGATCAGAAGGGACCTCAAAAGATCATCCAGCATAATCCCCCTGCCACAGCAGGATCACCCAGACCAAGTCCAGAGAAGGAGACTCCACAAATACTCCCAGGCAGCCCCCTCCAGTGCCCTGTCACCCTCCCTGGGAAGAAGTTACAGAATCAGTCAGGGTTGGAAGGGACCACAGCATCATCCAGTTCCAACCACCATGCCATGGGCAAGGACACCCCACCCTAGACTAGGCTGGCCAGAGCCTCTTCCAATCCACCCTTAAACACCTCCAGGGATGGGGCCCCAACCACACCCATGGGCAACTCATTCCAGGCTCTCACCAGTCTCACAGTGAAGAACATCCTCCTCACATGAAGTCTAAATCTCCCCATCTCCATCTTTGCTCCATTCCCCCTAGTCCTGTCGCTACCTGAGATCCTGAAAAGCCCTTCCATAGCTTTTTTGTAGCCCCCTTCAGATACTGGAAGGCCATAATAAGGTCACCTCAGAACCTCCTCTTCTCCAGATTGAACAGCCCCAACTCTCTCAGTCTGGCCTCATAGGAGAGCTGCTCCAGCCCTCTGATCATCCTCATGGCCCTTCTCTGGACATGCTCCAGCATGTCCACATCCTTCTTGTAATAATATGATGTATACTAATGAGAGTGAACTGGACTCATGCAAACACGCATACACAACTTTACAACTAGGTGCAAAACACTCAAGACACAATATTTCAGTAGATCAAGGGGGAAAAAGATCATGAACAATGCATAAAATGATTAAGAGATTAGCATCAAACATATGGGATATTCTCATGCTAATACACACAAAGGATTCCATCACCATTCAATTTTCACTAGCTGCTAACTTCACTAATGCTGTTATGAGAACACATGGAAGGGATGTACTTCAAGAGTGGCACCAAGAGGGATCAACACTGCTGACTACAAAGTGTTTACCACTTCCCCCCAAAACTGCTCCAACTCAAACTCTTCTGCCATTGTATGTTCTAGTCACAGCTTAGAGCTGCTTTTTTCTAGTTGGAACCATACTGGAGATGCAAATATTGTAGCAAGGGAAGGAAAGATGGGGCTAAGAGAAGGATGCAGGGGAAGAAAAAGACAGGGGCAGCTGAAGGCTCTTTCTTACTTCCTTCTCACACCCTTCCTCCTCAATATTCACTATGATAAAGGATGCAGCACCCAACACACTCCACAAAGCACAGTCTGTTCCATGAGAATTCTCTGAGTGCAGAGCAGGGTTGCAAATCTGTTGCTTTTTGAAGTACTGCTGAGTGCTGAGCTCTATCAAAAAAACTGACCTGAGTTATGAACACTGAGGATTCGGAAAATTCATTCCCTAAGATGCTTAATATTCACCAGCATCTAAGTGCATAGCAGGAGCTTGATCCTCCATGCTCATATAACCAAGTGTCTGATTTTGCAGAGAAAATGTCATCAGGCCAATTACATACCTGTCTTTGCCCATCCTTGAAATAATAAGCCTTGTGCACACATAAGTAGCAGTTACTGAATCATGTCCATGCTTTTCTGTGTATTTCCAGTTGCAGATGAAGGAGATGGTGACCTGCCTGGTATGGACACAGTGAGTAAGACTGTCCTTTCTAACACAGTATTGCCACCACTGTTCTTTTTGTAAGTTATTTGGGTTTACTTATGCATAATATCACTTACCATGATTTTTTTTTCTCTACTTATATCATTACTGTAACAATAAGTGTCACTGATGCAGCAGCAAGAACAACCCAGAGAAAAGATTGCAACTCATTATCATTCATTACTGTAGTGGAGAGAGATTAGAAACATAATAGAAAGTGAGAGAAGATGTACCTTAGTGTCACTTGCCTTGTACTTCACTCGGAGTCAGGAACTTCAATGGGCTGTGATAGTGGATCGGTCACTGACTGCGTCATTGACTGCCAGCCAGAGTCCTTGGGTGGGTCACTTGACCTTTCAATGACTTCATTGCCCCAGTGTAAGCTGCGATTAAAAGTGCAATCACACGTAAACCTGGAGCTGGTTTTAAGGAGATTTTTCCTGCTTTTTTAGCTTATGTAGATAGAACTGCTTGGTGAGTTATAGTTATTTAATACTCATCATTTTAAGACCTCATTTTCAGATATTGTAACTTTGCCAAATGCTAATAGCCTGAACAAAATGTTTCATGTTGTGTGACTGCCACAGTGTGACAAAAGAAGTAGTAGTATTTAGAATTTCAAAGATAATTTCTGAAGATGGTGTTTCCAAACAAAAAGATCCTAGTTTGCTGTGCTAAAATAACTATTGCAACAATATCACAGGCAAATTATTCAGCTCAGTAAAAGCATTTTGGTCTTGTGCATTGGAAAATACTTTCAATTTAGAAACTAAGTTATCTGAAAATTTCCATCAATATACAGAATGTCTTGCTATCTTATTAGGCTGAAGAGGCTGAGTCAACACACAGGGACCATGGGGTTGCTGAGTGTTCATTCTCTCACAGCTCGTGTGTGTGACATGACAGAAGCATCTTTATGCTAGCTCTGATATGCAGAAAGGCTTAATCTTCACTGTCTCCCTTCATTGATTTTAGTTTTTCAGTAGTACTTGAGCCATGAGAAGAGGAAACCTGGTGAGTGTTCAAATGCTTTTTCATTTTTGAGGCTTACTACAGTTGCATACAAGCTCATATTGCGGTGAGGAAAAGCAGTAACACCAGACTCAAGTAAATATAAAATTATGATAGGAATGAAATTATTAACGTATCTCAATGGTGCAATGATAGCACATAAGAAATATTTGACCTGTTTTTATACCAAGGTGTACTTTGGGCATCCACTGCAAGGAAGACCCAAGATATACATGATCTCTACTGATTCTGTTTTGTCCAACACAAAATTATATTTTGCTGCCTCATCACCTAGCTACTCCAACAACACAGCTCAAAGCTAAGTCACACCACTCCACATGACAAAATTCTGCTTCTTGACTGTATTTGACAGCGCTCTATTCTCTGAGGCCTAATGTTTTATCTGCACAGTCTCAGATTTCTTTGACAGCAAATGCAGGATGTAACACAAGTTTCAAACATCCAAGTGGTATCTACATGACCTAGACAAATTAGAAGTTTATCTCTGAACATACATAGCTCAAGTTTTGCTCTACTGTGTCTACACTGATTCAGCTAGATTACCTGAAGTCCACTGAATACTTCCTCTCTGTAGTATGCCGTGTAGACTCACGCATGAGGAAAAAAACACCATTCCGAATCAGGCTACTAGATATGATCTGGATGAAGGACCTGCAGCATGTCCTTTCCTTCTCCAGTAAATGGCACTAAGAAATTCTATGTAACAGTGTCTCCCACAATGCATGGGTGTAAAGATGGGGGGCTTGGGAAATACCTGATGTTCCTAAGCTTGGAAATTAAAGTTCCAAAGACACCAAACACAGGCATTCACCTTACACTTAGGATTTTCTGAAGGAGAAGAGATGCAAACTGAGCTTGACGATAAGTGAAATTCAGCAGGCCTTTTAGAAATGCTCTTGCATATAAGTGGGTGGTAATTCTCCTGAGAGCACAGTCGGACAAGTGCTGAGGATGCTGGATCCTACTCTCTGTATAAACACATATTTGGAAATGGTCCAGGAAACTCTGAAAAAACCCCATTTCTTTAATATGAAAATTACACCTTACTGAAAGCCTCCTATGGGAGAAATTTTCATATAACACATGCCATAGGACACAGAGAGTCAGTACCATATTATCACAGGCAATGGGTGGTCTATCCAAAAATCATCCAACATCCATCACACTATTAATTAAGGTTGTTTGGTTTAGGATTTTTTCCCCCACTTAGAAGACTTTTCTATAATTCAACTGATAGATAGAAGTTGTGAATTATTATGGTAGTTACAACTGAACTTTAATCAGGAAAACTTCACAGATTCCAAGTTGGAATTTCTCATAAAATTTCTGTCAGGTTAGCAAATAGGTTACTGTTGAGTAAGTTCAAACATGAGAGGCAAAGTCTCTCGGTCTGTAAGCTTGATGAAGGAGGCAAGTTCATGATCCAAACGAGGAAAACTGTTATGACAAGTTTTCTTTTAACTCAGGGAGCCCCATCTGACCAATCATATTGTTATGGATCGAAAATTATCAAATTTTCAAGTGTTAGTTGTGCTTTTATGCAAAAAAAAGCATTTTATTTCATGGAGGTAGCTTTCCTGCATCACTGTCTGGAATCTACAGGTGATTATTGGACAGAGTCTATAGAAGGGAATGGACTTCCTGCTTTTCCTCTTCTGCTTTTCTTCTTCTCCTCTGGTACATCTTGAAAGACAGAGAGCGCCTCGAGAAAAGAGCTTCCTCCACCCCCCCACCCCCCCCCCACATTGCAGGGGGCAAGCAATGGCCNGGGCAAGCAATGGCTCCCAGCCTTCCTCTCATGAAAGGGTGGAATACAGAAGGAGCCTATGCCTGGCTACAGCACTGCTGCAGGGGCAGCCATGACCTTCTCTTGCATGGGAGCTCGAATGCAGGGAGAGCGGACCTTTTTAGACTGTGGCCATCGTCAGCATGCCCTAGCTCCTGACAGCAGGCTGAAGAGATGAGCCACTAACACACTTGCAAACTCTTTCAGTGGGGGCAAAACTACTGTCCTCCCCTCTTTGTCTGAGGGCTCAAACAGAGAAAGCAAGCACCAGCCCCTGGCAGTGGGCCAAAGAGAGGGCAACTTCTTCAAAACCACTTCTACAGCTTGATCGCCTTTGAAGATGCCCAACAGAGGTGAGCACTTAACCCTCTACCTCCCTTGGTGCCTGACCACAGGGGAGAAGAAAGAGAGCAGAAGGCTCTACATAAGGCCCTGTAGAAAGCCCTTGGAGAAGGCCTGAAGAGGCCCATTGACCACAACAGGCATGGTGCAACGTAACCAGCGCCATATTGGCTTTGTCTTGACTGGACTGGCAAAGATCCTGTATACTCTGACACTGAGAGACTGAGAGAAGCCTCTAATAAGAGAAAGAAAGAGAGATCACAAATACTGATCTCCTAAGCCTTTNACAAGTACTGATCTCCTAAGCCTTTGGCAAACAGAGAGAGTCTGGGATTCTGTTGTATCTTCTACATTTGACAGTTCTATAGCCTCAAAGAAGAGCCCCAAGTCAACAGGAGCTACAGGTATGCCAGAGACATCACAGAGGGCTGACGTCTGCATGAGGACTGGACAAGGAACATTTCCACAAGCATTAAATGCAGATTTAATGCTGTATTCCTGACACACACACATACACACACCCTTCTCTTCTGGAAAGTGGGGTGCGAATGTGTGTGTGTGTATGGGGTGGCTTTGTGGTTATCAGTGTTGGGGTACACTCTCTTGCTCAGAATTCCCATCAAGGCTGAAAATTGATGTGTTAGCTGTCTCTGTTTCTCTCAGTGTGTGTTTAAAGGCATTGTGGTACAATTTCTGGTTTACCTTTTTGATTCTTTTACTTATTTGGTGATTTTTTACTTTTCTTATTGGTGATGGGTTCAATAAACTGTTGTCTTTTTAGCGAAGTTGCTTCATTGTCTGTTGAACTCTCGGTGAGAGCTGGTTGCTGTACTTGAATTGCAAACACCAACCCAAACTGATTTAGACCCTCTCCCTAAACCATTACACATATGCTCCAGTCTCGAAGAATATATGGAACTTTTATTAGAATGGGACTTGACTTTCCAGAGTCCTGTTTTCTTTTTCTACTTGGAGAAGACTGAAAAATTTATATTCTATAATATTCAGCAGACAACTGTATGGTTCTCCATTCACATTTATACAGAGTAACAGAGGAAGAATATTTCCAACCCCAAGATCCATAAAAAAAATTGCTTGGACCTTCAAAATCATGACTGGCTCAAAAATCCTGATCTTTCAAAATAATATCTTTGCAGTTCTTGTCTTGTGGATTTGAATTTGCACTTTATGGCACACCTTGTGTACACTGTGTGCACTTTGTTTTCTTAAATACCAACTTATCTTTCTGCTTAAGCCAGTGATTTTAGAGCTTTGAGCTTTATACATTCCTGAGCTAATTTTAAGAGACTGATTCAGACTATACAACAGAGATTTTTGGAGGCAGAAACACAGACTACTTCAGTAATTTAGTACTGTGTCAGAGCCTTGCAGAAAACTTTGTATTTGAGGAGCTAGTGATTTTGGGTAAGCCACATCTGCTGTGTTTGGCCTTGTATTTAGGGCTTGAGAAGTCCATATATTAAGAATACATAACCACTGTATGAGGATGTGCTGCAGCGCCCTGTCCTTTTCTGTGTTGCACCCTTCTCTGAGGAGACATACAGGTTTGCATGTTGCACAGACACCAAAATATGGGAGGAAGGTGAAACCTCTCCATGGATGGCATATGGGCAGCATGCCACAGGAAAACTCATCCAGGGTCTATCAATACTGCATAAACACTATTTGTCTAACACCATTTGTCATCAGTTCTTTCTTGCTGAGACACTGAAAGAATCTTGCACTGTGGTGCAGAACAAGTTTGAGCTTCAAAATGCAGAAATTAATTTGTGCTCCAGACCAGTTTGGTAGCAGAGATCACCAATTTGCTTCATCTTAAGCACAGTGTGCATGTGGAGAACTGTCTTCAGTCTAGTGAAAAGTCAGGATCACAGCATTTATAGAGCTGATGCCTGTTGTGAAACCCATTCTTCACTGTGCGGATGTAGGCAGCACCCTCAAATATATTAGGTAATCAAAGAAGTTAACAGAAAGTGCTAAGAAACACTAATTTAATCTAGAAATGTTTCCCAGGTTATCTGTTGTTCCTAGTGGTTTCTGGATTTGAAGGTCTTTGAAGTAGCATTTGTTAGAGAAAATAACATTGCTATTGCCTTTTTCAAACTAAAGGTACTGCAGCTGCTAATGTATGCTATAATTAAATGCACAGGTCTGAATTTGATATTTGCTGGTGTCTCATATCATTTCTTAACTCTAACTGCAAGACAGACTCAAACTTGACACCTCTGTATCTCTCACAGAATATTCTTCTCTCTGTACAGACTTCTCTGTCATGAAAAATATGGCTCAGATATGTATGTGGGTATGTGTGTGGGTATTGGATGGAAATTTAACAGGCTTTTATTATCCATTGTTAACATTAGCCTGAACCTTTTGGCTAGCTGGGAGCTAATTGCCAAAACTTTTTATGGTATATCTAATTGGCTCAGTCATCCTTCAATGCCATGAACCCTACCAGACTGCCAGTGAGCCCTGAACTCAGATAGAGGGTAAGAGTCCATCAGTTATTTAGTATGTGCTAGAAGCACGCATTTTCTTTTCACTCCATGTGAAAATAGTTAACCACAAGGAAACAGTCCCACCCCTCCACTTTGCAAAATGGTGAAATTAAGTTTTCCGTACGGCTACCAGGGGACTGCAGTAAATTACCCTGGTAACAGAGTTTACATTGATTCTGAAAAAAGCACTTGTCCATATGTAACAACGATAACCTTTTAGAAGGTTTGGAAAACAAATCTGACACCCCATTAAAAGGCAAATGATTTTTTCTCCACACAAGAAAAAGAAACTTTTAAGACGTAGAAGGCTATTAATAAATAATGGGTCTTTTTTTATAGGAATGGCTGACATGAAAGCTTAAGCTATAAACTGTATCAGAGGCAGTATTTTGACTTGTGTGGTTTATTTGTCAAAGCAGTGAGATGGGATCTCATTTTTATTAGCTGCACAAAAGATATTTTATTGAATGTCACATTGTAATTTGATTTTAAAAGGAATAGAAAAAATTACATTTTCTCAGATACGTAATACTGCAAAAACATGATAGTCATACTAACCACTAACCACAATGAGTAGTAATACAAGCCCTAGAAAATATACAGTAGTACCTTACCAGTGCAAATGTATATTTTGAGATTCCATGTACCAGATTTTTTTCCCGAATCCAGTTTCACTTACAACTATCAGAATAATATATAAAAAATATATGCAAGTTAGTAAATTATGTATGTAAACAACTAACAAGTTACATTTGAGAAGGACAGCTTTTAATATTTTAAAATTTGTCTTCAAGCTCATTCACATAGTTCATTTCTTTACAAAAAAAGATGATAGCTGAATGCAGTAGAGAAGAGAGATGTACCTAGATACACCAGGAATGGTAAGAAATTGTAGAATCATACAGTGGTTTAGGTTGGAAGGGACCTTAGAGATGATATAGCCCCACACCCCCCCGCTATGGGTAGGGACACGTCTCACTACATCAGCTTAGCCAAGGCCCTACCCAATCTGGACTTGAACACTTCAAGGAGGAGGCATCTACAGCTTCCCTGGACAACTTGTTCCAGTGCCTCACCATTCTTGCATTTAGGAATTGTTACCAAAGATAACAGGAAGCCTTGGTGTCTTGAAAAAAGACAGATGCAGTTTCCAACACTGTTTCTGGTGCCAGACTTCTCACAAAAGACCTCTGTCACCTCTGTGTGTGCAGCCTGCTTTTTGTCCTAGGATGGACATTATGTGGAATGATCAGTCTCGTCTTGTCTACTCCAAAGCCATCTCACCATGTTGGTTAGCCCTGTCAGACAGAGATGGTGAGCCCATACAGAACATGCAGGGCAATCAAATATACTATTGCAATACACAGGTAACATCCATCACCATTTAAACCAATCACCATTACATAACTCCTCAAAACAAAATACACTAGTCAAGAGAAAGGTCCTAGTGATAGAGGATTAATAGTTTTATTGTTAATATTTATTAGCACTAATCCATTGAATTTTTATATTTTACACACAGAGCAACATTTCTTGTCATCCATTGGAAGCACCCAGAGAGCAGTTTACCAAAAGTTCCATTTCTACAAGGAAAATAGAGGAGAAAACAGGAGAAACATTAGTAGGTGAACAAAAATAACCTGGAAAAGTATGCATAGGAAGATGTATATTCTGCAATCCTACTGCTGCTCCACAAATTCAAATTCTGCTCATCCCACTGCAGTTGTCATCATCCCCTGGAGATATGTATCTTTCAAGAGTCTCTAACTCCTCAGATGGAAAGAGGTTGCAAGTCACCACCTCCTCCTTCAAGAGTCAGTGTCTGATAGCAGACATCCTTGGATAATATCATTCTGATAGCCGTTTTGGCAGAAACTCAACACAGTAAGCAAGTTGCAAAAGTTTATTAATTCATGGTCCTCACCAGGGACAGTTTAAAACCTGGCACAAATCCCAGAGGAAAGAATGCAAGAAATATAAATGCTACTCCATCCTAACAGGTGGGATTTAAAAAAGAGCTAAGCAAACTTCAGAACCCAAGCCATGTCCACTTGCAACTGATGTTGCATCATTCAAATATTTGAGGCATTTTTGGCAAAACTATCTATTTCTGGGGACCAAACCAAGGGGGTGGGATGCCAAATGTATGAGCATATCTACAGCTCCATAGGGTGCCACTGTAAAGTCACAGAATCACAGTAATGATGAGGCTGGAAAAGACCTTAAAGATAATCCAGGCCAGCCTAAAACCAACCAAGTAAACCTAAACATCTGACATCTAGATCATGCCACTCAGCACTTCATCCAGACTAACTTTGAACACCTCCAAAAACAGTGACCCGACCACCTCCGTGGGCAGCCCATTCCAAAATCTGATCATTCTTTCTGTGAAACACCTTTTCCTAATGTCAAGTCTAAATCTCCCCTCATGGAGCTTAAGACTGTGACCCCTTGTCCTGTCTCCAGTGTCTCGGGAGAAAAGACCAACCCCTGCCTGACCATAACCACCTTTTAGGTAGTTATAAACAGCGATAAGGTCACCCCTGAGCCTCCTCTTTTCCAGGCTAAACAGACCCAGCTCCATCAGCATCTCCTTGTAGGGCTTACCTTCCAGGAACTTTACCACTGTAGTTGCTCTTCTCTGGATTCATTCCAACACCTTGACATCCTTCCTAAACTGAGGGGCCCAGAATTGAACACAATGCTCCAGGTGCGGTCTATCCAGTGTCGAATACAGGGGGAGGATAA
>VZRI01002302.1:98152-144034 GCA_013397515.1 Upupa epops | reverse complement strand
ATAGAATATTCCTGTCAAAGCCCCTTGCTGCCATCTTCGCCAGGAGTATATCATGGGAGACCATGTCGAATGCTTTACTGAAATCCAGGTAAACTGCATCCACAGCCTTCCTCTCATAAACCAGTTGAGTCACTTGGTCATAAAAGGAGATCAGGTTAGTCAGGCAAGACCTAACCCACCTAAACCCATGTGGACTGGGCTTCATCTCTTGGCCATCACGCAGCTGTTGCATGATAGCACTCAGCACTAACCATTCCATAACTTTGCCCGGAACTGAGGTGAGGCTAACAGGTCTGTAGTTACCTGGGTCATCCTTCTGACCCTTCCTGTAAATGGGGGTCACATTTGCCAACTTCCAATCATCTGGGACCTCACCTGTGATCCACGACTTCTGATAAATTTTGGAGAGTGATTTAGTAAGCTCATCTGACAGCTCTCTCATCACTCTGGGGTGAATCCCATCCTGTCCCATGGACCCATGGGGATTCAAACAGATCAGCAGGTCTCTAACTAGTACCTCTTGGATAACAGGAGTACTGAACTTTCAATGCAAAGAATCTCTTCAATCCGTCAGTGCAATCAGACTACCTCTCACTTTTAAAGCAATAATTATGTGCAAGAGCTGGAATGGGGATTGATTGCAATAACTGCATCATTTGGTGATTTGGACATTTTTCTGAAAAGTAGGTACTCCTGTTGGCAGAAGAGGTTGGTCAAATTTTGTTTGTTCTCAGGTAAACACTGTTTCAATACCAGATTCTGGTCCAGCTGGCTCTGAAAAGAAAAGAGCAGCTCCCACTGCCCTGTGTTAAAAGCTTGCTCCAAGAAATGTGTAAGGTAGCTAAAAAACAGCTCAAGGGAACTGAGATGAAAAAATGCCAGTTTCGTGCAATGACTGAGGTGAATCTGAAACACAATAGCAACCGGTAAGCTTTACAAGAGTAAAACAGGTCTGGATGCAGAGAAAGGCCCAGTTCTGGGCTTTGGGGATCTCTCCAGTCAAAGGAGGAAGTCTGTAGAGGTTCCAGTTAGATCTGGGATTTGGCAGGATTATATGTATGCACTTTTGAAAAATTCTTATGTTCTACCTGAATGATCCAACCATGCATTAAAATCTTTGCTAAGGCCTTAGAAATTTCTGTAGGTGAAATCAGAAGATGTGAACAGAAATTCTGTAGAGTACAGTATGCACAAGCCTTCATAAGGGGTAAAAGGTATTTAGAACATTAATTCCAATAGTAGCCTCCCAAACCCTCAATGATTCTAAGAAATAGCCTCACTGCAGAAGTCCCAAAGTAAACCTGTAATTTTGTAGTTAATCCTATGAAATCTAGAAAAATATCAGATGTAAGAAAGAAAAGTTGTGGGTTTGTGTTTTTTTAAATACATTCACAGGGAAGCTGTCAGGACTCACAGAGTATGATTTTTTATATCAACAGGTAACATCAAAATTAAATGACAGTACCAGAGTATCTTCCATTTGCATTACCTATTTGTATCCATCAGATCTGTCTTTGGTCACCAGCAATGGCTTCCAGTATAACTGTTGTTCATAAATATTCATAAATATTTGGAAAGTTCAAAGAGAAAATCCATTTGTGGCCATCAGTATGGTTTTTATGCTAGGATTGCTCAGTCCCTCCATTGCATGTGTCTAACAGTGCCAATGATCAGAATGAGATATATGGCCATTTGTGTTTCTTGAATACGTTAATTGGAATTCCAAATGTTCTTATAGCTGTGACTCATTTGACTTTTCCTAGCCAGTCACACAGGGCAGATGAGGATAGCTCAGCCCCCATCAGAGACAAAAGATTTACTCCTCAGGCAGACTCCAGATGAGAGAGATTCGGGTTACCACAGAGCAGCACAACATCTCCCACACATGTACCTCTAAATTAGAACCTTGCTTTTGGGAACAAAGGCCTTCTGAGGGGTCAACAGGGCACCTCCCCATGCCTTCACCTTCCTACTGTTTTTTGCTTAAAACAATATTTTGTTACTTGGTTTTCAGGGTAATGGCACCCCTGCCAATCTTACTAGCATCTGCTTCATCTGATCATTAGCACATTTAATTTGCCAATTAGCATACCCTAATTGTTACTGAACACCTGACAGTGCCCATAGCAAATAATGCCAGGAAGAAAACAAACATGTCCACCCTCCTGGCTGATGCTGCTGCAGTCTGCAGTAGTTCTCCCTGCCTCCACCTTAGCTCTTCCTCTCACAAGGCACTTCAAGCAACTATACTTTTCATGGTTGCTTTACTAAATGACCCTCAAAAATTATCTGCTAATCCATCCCTGAAGCAGCTTTTGTACACCCAGACTCTTCAGCTGCAACATGGGCAGTGCATGAATATCCCTGACAGACTAAGCAACTGCCTCTACACTGCTGCTGTGGTGCATCTCGCTCTTCTTTTCAAATCCTACAATCTACGTGTAAATGGTCCTTCACAAACATGCAAACATTTCAAGGTGTGACCTATATTTCTTCAGTTTGTCTGTAGAACGGTAATAAAAGACATTCCTCTTATAGCTTTATAGTAAGGGATCAGGCCAATTTAGAAACACTTTAATATCCTGTTAGGGATAGCACCATAAAAATACAGTGAACCTAATGAAGCCTTTGACATTTAAAATCTCATGAATTTTGTTTCTCAACTATAAGATTCAAATTATTTCAGATTTTTAAATTTTGCAGACGATGACTATCACATCAATATCCAAGTACTTACTGGATTTACAAGAATATTGACCAGATTTCTTATATTACCATTACATTGGTGTGCCAATCTTGCAGCAGTTAGCATGTTACAAAGGAAAGACCAGAGTGATGTGATAGTACTCTGCAAAAGTTCAAAACAACAACACAGCTACAAACATGATATTGCTCATCTTGGTCTAATATTCCCAACCTTTTCTTGACCCAGAATTCATAACCACCAAAAGAAAATCATGAGGCTCTGAGAGGGGATTTGTTTCATTTAAGCTTAAAATGTCTGCCATGCAGACCTGCATATCTGGAACAGTCATCATCACCATGATGACTGACCTTCAAGGTCATTGGAAGGACTGTACTTACATGACGTAGCCCATGTGAACAATTTTACAGGTTGTCTTCTTGAGGATGAGACAAATCATTATCAGAAAAGCTGGCCAGTTCATATGTAAACCCCTAATTCAGACAGATGAATTCTGCCTCCAGTCTGTTCCTTATAAACACCATTGATTTTCAAAGCTTGTGCAGAGGGAGAGAGAGAGAGAGAGAGAGAAGCTATTTCTTCACATTTGCACAATGAAATATAGGGTCTCAGCAGGAATAGGTGATTATCATTAGGGTGGCATAGGCAACTGTCACTCCACTTCCTCACCCACTTGAGTAACCCTTGGTGCATTGGCTAGGGAAAGAGACATTGGAGACTGCCAGCAGCTGTGCTGCTGGGCCAGGCACAGACAGTGACTTCCTACAAAGTTTCTGCAGAGGAGCATGGATTAGGCCAGCACAGGGTTTGTAGTGTTGGGACAAAGCACCCTCACCCCCTTCTCTCACCTGCATCTGTAGAAATCTCTTCTGTTATTAATTACCTTCAACGTTTTTGAAGTAACAACAGCCTTACCACATTATCCACAACATTAGAATTCACATGATCAGAATTCTGTTATTTATTATTCCTTCTCCCCTTTAAGAACTAACATGTTTTAGTTTTACTAATTGCCAGAGATTTGGTGGGAATTTAGCTGGTTTTCTGAAAGTTACCTTTCATTAAGCTGGACTATATCGCTTTCAGAAATGCAGTAGTGTTCTTCTGTCATGTGAGCACTATTAAAAATGCCCCCTTTTGATGTGCAGCCCCTTTAAATCTCCTTATATATGTGAAAGCCGTCTGGCTCTAAGGCAGGGGTTCTTATTTGGATTTTTTACAACCTAGCAGAGAATAAAACTAATAAGTATTTCTCATTCTTTAAAGATTGATTTATTATTGGTTCCAAAAACATGCCTTTTCATTTGGAAAGTCATTTGCTTAGTTATGATTGCATATAAACAGCTGCTAAGGGTCAGCATGGGCCTTGGTGCTTGTTATTGCTTGCACTCCTTATGATTTTAGCTCAGCATAACTAGGAATGGTGTCCTGGGATTCCAGAGTCTGTACTGATTACCAACAAAAGCCTCTTTAAGATCAGCAGAAGCAGTCTAGGGACTAATGGTGCCAAGGCAGTCTGAGGCACTGGAGCAATGCCCGAGGTCATAAAATGAGCAATGACAATTGCCCTGTCCTTGCTGATTTTATCAGCCTGAGAGTTTTTTAGTATCACACACAGCACAAAAGGAATCTTTATTCCTGAGTGATATTACCAGCTAACATGAGCTGTTTAGAGCTTGGGTTTGGATTTTTGTGGTTGGGTTTTTTGTTGGGTTTTTTTGTTGTTGTTGTTTGTTTGCTTTTGTCACTGGTCGTTTATTGTGTTCAAAAAGGCAAGTGGATGTCTTAGTTATTATATATACAATGGCTTTACACCAGCAGCAGATTCTTTCACTAGTTTCTTTCTTAATATGTTTATTTTGGAGAAAAAAAGACCAAAAAAAGGCAAGAGTTACCACTTTATATGTATTTATATATGTTATCGAGTGTATATTATTCTTACGTATAAATGGCTAAGCTGTATGTCACATTCACTTCATCAATTTTCAACCTGGTTTAGGCTAAAATGAAAATGATCTATGACTACCTCATCTCTCACTCCATATGAAGGTATCAGAAAACTAATATATGACTGGCAATCTCTGCAAAATGCACTGGGATCAAACTGAAGGGGAGTACTGGCAACTTGAGCTGTGATCATCTGAATGAGGAAGATTTCAAAGCATCATGGGAATTCCTCCGAAGTTACACCAGAGATAAATTTGTCCTTTAGAATGAGATTTTATACATCACAGTCACACCCAGCAAAATGTTTCATCACAAGTGGAGGCACTTTTAAGAAGAGTCTTAAAATTAATCCCAAATGAGGAAGCCTCTCTCCAAATGAATAAAACTCGGCAGATCTACAAAATCAAACTGATATGCATTAGCAGATCTTGTGTAGAGAAATTTGTTTAATATCTGCCCACACGGTACCTGTTTCAAATCAGTGCTAGTAGTCATATTTCTACTGAATCAAATGCATCATAGGAATAAAATGTACCAATAAGCAGTCAGGTTTGCAATGCTCTGAAGCACTGGCCATTCCCCCTTCCAGTAAGAGTCACATATTTCAAGTACCCTCACCTTCAGGTTGTTCTCAGGACTAGATTTGCTAAAGCACATGACCACCAAATTCACTCTGCTTTTAAATAAGATGGGAGCTCCTAAATCACTCATTTTTGAAGAAAAAAAAGTAATTGAAAAAAGAAAACCTAAAAGCAGCTTCAAGGACCCAACTCGGGGGTTTTGTGTATGTGGAACGTGCATTCCAAACAAAGAGATCTTGGGGTGACCAAAAATTGGTCTGGAGCTATAAGGTTTTAATTGCTTTGCAGATAATTTATATTTTTTATGCATAATTTTAATGGTATCTGGCACAAATCATTGCTAATGGCATTCCAGAGTTCAAATGGGAAGAACACAGATTCTGTGGCATAATTCATTTCTAGCAGCAGGGGAATCTTAAATCAAGATCCAGACAATTACATAAGCAGAGTAGAGACACTTTGTCATATATCACTTCTGTCTTGGAACTGCCTGTTCGCTCTTTCAGCTACCTCTGCTGCTCATCTCTAGGTATCCATGGAAAGGATAATAGGATGTTAATGAAGGGTCTCATTGTAGGGGATGGGGTAGGCAGAAATATTTAGCACATTATTAAGCAGAGAAGCACACACAGAATCAAAAAGGTATAGTAGTAGAATGGGAAAAGAATGGAAGAGTAAGAGTGATAACAAAGGAAGGCTCAAAGACAATTTCTACTACTACCTCTAAAAAAGAAGAATATATGTTCTGTAGCAAAATGTCCAACTGTGTGCAAAGAACTCTGTATATAAGACTCAATGATATTGACATTACCCTTCAAACATCTCATGTTTTGGTCAACAGATAGACCCCTTTCACAAAAACATTCATTAGCAATTTATGAAAATTTTTATAGTGGAAGAGACATATCTGACTAAGGAAGACCATAAAAAGTCATGAACAGAGAGATTTTGAACATTTCAGCTCTGTTCCAATCTTGTAGTCTTCCTATCTTTATTACACTCAGTCCAGCATGCATCAATGTCCAGATTTTGCACATTGTAATCAGACATTAATCTATTAAATGAAAGAGATAATTATTTCTCTTTATGCATCCACTACCTTCTCAGTCGTCTTTAGGTCCTGAATCTAGACCTATTGCATGAACTAAAGAACAAATATGTCTTGCAGGATTGGTCACAGAGGGAAGACATATCCTACAGCAGGCAGTTACACTCTCTCCCTCAGCACACCTACTGCCAGTTCACAGCCTGCTCTTTCCTATCTGCAGCAGGTTAACACTCCTGAGAGGGACACAATACCGAAGCACTCTTTAAGGGGAAATTTCTGCTGGACAGTTCCCTAATGATATTTCCAGAGTGCCTGAGGGGTGATCAGTCCATTATCTTGACAACTTTTGAGGTTCACTGTAATTCAAACAGAATCCTTTAAACAACTGTACAAAGTACAACTGTGCTGCATAGGGATACCAGAAGAAAGTCCAGCTCAGATTTACTTAACTCTCTGCATGAATAAAAGTGATGACAAGTGAATAAACCTCAAGAGCCCTTGAGTTCTGTTTGCTGCTCTGTTTGTTTAGCTAAGGGCTAAAACATATCTACGCTCTACTGACTCTTTGATAACACTCCTCTATCACTCTACAGGGAATTTAACAGGTTAATATCAAATTATTAAGCATCAGTAAGCATTCAGTCCTACACTCACATTATCTTTGTTTCTGATGTTTAAACGGATTCTTTCACTTGAACACCTCACTTCTGTTTCCACCAAAAATTATCTGATGGCAATGTGTGGGAAACAGCTGGTGTACACTTGGGTTTGACTTCGATGTGGAGACAGAGAGCCTCACAATCTAGTAAGGCATACCACTACACAATTTTTGTGACTCTGTCCACATCACAATCAATCTGCTTACCGATATGCAGATACTTGAAGGCATGTTCTGGATATGTCTATTTATCAGAAATTGTGTTTCTTTCTTTTTTAAAAATACAGATCATGGCCAATTTAAACATAAAAAGTATCTTGATTATTTGAAGATTAAGTATAATCTGAATATAAAATTATCAGGGTTACCTAGGGGTACCTAATAATCCAGTATATCAAATCTGTTTCCAGACCAATTCAGAAGACCTTTATTATTCTTTTTGTTATTTTGAATCTAGACATGATAAGGACATAATTTCAAATGTGGGTTGTTTCATAATTCCTCTTTTTTAACATTCAGTGATGCTATAAAGCTGTGCCAAAATGTGACAATAAATTGGCTTAATTTTGTGAAGACAATGCTAAATAATAAATACCAGTGAAATAGAACTACTACAATACAAATTTTTTTGGTGTTTTTTTCTAGGAAGCAGAAAACTGGAAATGCCATACAAGAGTTCTAGTCTTGAAAATACTTCAATAAGAAACAAGGAATGAACCATTGATTTCAGACGGGTGTGAAAATTCTAAATAATGTTTACAAATACTGTCCCATCAAGCAGTTCACATTGCCAACACCAAGTAAACTAATTTCTTTCAGAAGGAAAAAAAGGCAACAAGCCATGGCAAACATTATGCCTAGTGTAGTTATGCAAAAGTAATAGAGGATGTAGTACTTAGTGCCATGGCTATGTTGTGGTGATATTAGTTCATAGTCTGGGCTTTATGTTCTTAGAGGTCTTTTTCCAGCCTCAATAATTCTGTGACCTTGGGGCATGAATCAGCAAGAAGCATCAATGAATTAAACAACTAAAAGCCAAAAAGAAATAGGATAAACTGTACACTTTCGCAGATGGCCAAATTTCCAAGAACTTAAGCACATATGTAGCTTGCATTTGTTGCAAATCTTCTAAGATCCCTGTAACTGCAATGAAAGTTATCTGTTTCTTGCTTGTATACACCCAGTGTTAATTGCTCACAGAGGCAGTTACAGAAGAGCTGGAAAAATCAAGTACTACATAAATATAACAGGATATTTCTGTTGCTATACAGGCAGCAATTGCTGTACAAAGACACAGCTGTGACTACGCATACTCACCCACTTATAAGGAAAGAAGGCATAAAAGTAGATGCACACCTGTTGGTGATGGTCCTGACATATGTGTCCTGGGTGAGGGAAGGCTCTCATACAGTGCTCTTTGACTTATGCTTTCCAGAAACTTTTATCCTACAAGTGAGACCATATAACGAACATGTGTAATCTTGGAATTGGAGTACTCATGAGATTCAAGGCTTAATTTGATAGTAAAAAAGATTTTTAAAGTGTCTCTGCTTTGCCTAATGCAGATGTAGGAAGATAAGTGGGACAGTGCAGGAATGTGGGATTGGTGGCGAGCAATTGAACTGGAGTTCAAGTGAGCAAATAGCACAGGACATAGCAGAACAGTAGCTATAAGGATACTTGGTAGATGAACTCAACATCACAGCGTTTGAATCTATAACGTGGACTCTTTAAAGTCAGATATTAGTGACACTTTGGGAAAAAATAGGAGGGAACACTGAAAGTCCTTTAAACTACATGTCAAACAGTTTCTTCTAATGTCTGTTTTAAAATAAAATCTCTCATCTAAAATGCTTTTGACAGATCAGATAGATTAGATGATCCCTGCAGTTTGCAGCAAGACTGAATGATTCACTTTAGGACACATATTAATTTTTGAGTAATAAGATAGACTAGAAGTCCTAATACTTATGTCCAGCTTCTCAATATAAGAGTAATCAATGGAATACTAATAGAGTAATGCCTGATCCACTGGATTATCATTTTATGTATATGCAAAAATTTCATTACATAGAAAAACTGAGATATTGAACCTCAAGCAGTCGAGTGAAGGACACTATAGGTCCTAGCACTCCTTCTGTGTGAACTTGCTGATGACTCCATGTCTTCTCCCATTCTCTCTGCCTCCCGTCTGTTTACACAGTGAAGTCTTTCATATAGGAATGCTGCGTCTTTTCAACTTCCACATAATTGTTGCATATAATTGCAACAAAAAGAGTACCTCTACCTCTTCTGGAAAGACTGTAGTGTAGACAAGCAGTCTCTGTTCATATTTCTCAAAACCGATTATTCGTGTGTTAACAATTCAACTACTTTCCCTCCTGTCTCTTTTTTAAGGTCATGCTTTTGATGAAGATATTTAACACCATTGTTATGCAATTAATACAAGAAACTTATAGTTGCAAAACACATTAAATAAAACCTAGCAACTAATCACCACATAAAAAAAGCATTATATGGAAGATTCCCATTGAAGAAAATGTCTGTTTAACTCCTTCTGAGAGTTCATCTCAGCCACAAAACTTCAGCCACCGTCTCAGTCCTTTCTCTATGCATTAGTGCCTCTCTAATTTAGAAAAAAAGTCATGTTTATCTGCCTTTCTTTCAAGGATGTTGTAAAATATAAACTTACATCTAACATTTTTATAAATGTATGCCAGAGGTCAAGGAATTTTATTCAAAGATATTAGAGACAGTTATTTTCTATTATGTCAGATAGATCATCTGTGCTGCCAAAAATAAAAGACGTTCCTTCCAATTCAGTCCCTAGTGTTTTTCTTGGCTGTGCTTCTAGTGGCTCAAGATAGAAATATTTTTATATAATTTTATGTTATTTATATCTTACAAAAAGTTGGACTTGTCTTTAGCAAGAAGAAATATCCCAAAGATTACATAGGTGTCACAATGAAGACTATCCTGAACATCACAGAAATTCATGACCTTATGTAAGATACAGGTCAGCTAGTTCTTTCCTTGCTACTTCATTTTCAATATAAAGACAGTGCAGAACCAGACTAGAGCTGGCACCAAAATGTGACAGACTGTGAGAATCTTATTCACATCAAGAAATACTTTACTCCACAGGCATATTCCTTAACTTGAGTGGGTAAGTTTATTATTAGTTTGTACTTAGTATGGATGAATTTACTGCAAATTTTCATCAAAAGTGAAATAATTCTCAAAACTTTCATTCAAAATTCACACCATCAGCTGTAAAGAGAGTGAAAGGTTACTAACTCAGCTGCAGATGACTGAGCTTCCATGGAATCAATCCTGCACAAGACTACCTGCTGGAATACAGAAGTAGATAACAAAGTAATTGAATAAACCATCATAGATAAATGAATTTATAACACAGAAGAGATTTGCAATGCAAATGAAAATTAGAATTATTAAGTGAGAGATGAACCCTGCAGTATACATCCGAGCAACAGTAAAAAAAAAAGTAATTTAGATATAAGTAAGATGATGGAACCATCACCACCACAGTACAACGAGTCTCCTTAGAATTAAGATTAGATTATGTGTGAGGAGGAATTCTGAAATACTCAGTTTTGGAGGTTTCTTTTCCATTTTCAGTCTTTACGTTATCAAAATGTGGTGAACTGAAAACCTGACTGTTCTCTTGGCATTTCTACTTGAGAGCAGAAGCAGCAGAGGGAGCTTATTCTCATGAAGTAGACTTCATAGTCAAAGAATAGTTTGAATAAACTCCACATAAACATCTGGGGCCAGATTCATGGAATATTCCAGCTGCTTTAGAATAATCCAGTGACACAAAGCAGCAGTAAAACCTACTTTACTGGCTGTTTAGGTCAAGTTTATGGATACTTTGCATCCCTAGAGCAGCTTAAAGTAGCCAAGAGCAGTGGAACTCATTCTGAATGTCTGGGCTTTGAGATGAACTGCAGTTTAACCCTAGAATTCTGGAGTGTGTCTATTTCTACCAAGCACAACTTATCTCAGCATTTGTCTGCTCATCATTGTCTTTCTTTACAGCACTATTATAATGACCTAATTAAGAATTTGCAGTCAATTAACACTCTTTGAGGCCTAAGGTTGAAGAAGGAAAACTTTCAAGAAGTTCAGAATAGTGTTCTGTAAAGGTATGTAGTTTTATTTTTCTAATTAATTTATTTCCCAGGGTGCACACTGTAATTTCAAACCGTGCAATATGGTATGGCCATTGTGAGTAACAGGCTCTAAGCCTAGCACTGAGTTTCTCAGGCCTCAGGACTGAAGCTTGCCAGGCTTGTTCTGTCTGAACTTTTCTTGACCTACTGGCTATTTTGTTTTTCTTGATTTATCTTTAAAACCGATTTTTCCAATTTACCAGATATCTCTGCCTAATTTGTTTTGATGTTCTTTCTATTTGTATGTTCCCTCTATGATTTTACAGCTCAAATATGTATTGATGTAGTGCATAGAAATGGAGACCTGATAAGACAGTAAAGAAGTGTAAAGGAATACCTGCATGGGATGATAAGCGAATGTATTCACAGGCTTAGTACTCAAGACCCACAGCTATATGCAATTAATCAATGGTCAGTCAAAGAAATGCGGATCTGGGGCCAGAAAACAACAGCCTTAGATGTAACAGAGTATAAAGACAGAGTATCTAGACTACAAAAAAGGCACATATATAGCAATTTTGAATGTAGCCTAATGCTTCAGACTCATAATGAAAGATC
Organism: Upupa epops; assembly: GCA_013397515.1. NCBI lineage: Eukaryota > Metazoa > Chordata > Aves > Bucerotiformes > Upupidae > Upupa > Upupa epops. Next base: position 132,345 of record VZRI01002302.1, on the reverse strand, counting down.
AAATCATAGAACATAAAATAAGCTCTGAAGTAAATTCCTCAGTGAGGAAGAAGAAACCATCAAGGTGAGCATCATATTTTTCCCTGCGAGGGCATCTAGATGCCAGCATGTCTAGATTGTACCCCTATCATCCTCAACAGCAGAATGAAACCACCAACTGGAGGACCAAGAGGAGCACAACAACATTGACCATAACAACAGAAAAAATAGTAGAAACTAAGCATGTCTGTAACTCTATTATTAACATTAACAATATCTCCTATATGAAAATATTATTCTCTGACATAAATAAATTTGGGGAAACGGTTCTTGGTATGTGATGTCAAGATTTTACTTATGACAGCAGAATAGTTTTGACTTTCTATATAAAGTATTTTTCTTTATTACCCATAAAGAAAGTTATCAGCATAGCAATACATATAACAAGTAATCCCCATCACCCATGACCTCACAGGTTTTTGCAAAAAAGTATTATGGAACGTTGTTGAATTCATTTAATATTATATAAACGAATATATATATGATATTAATATTTAATATTAATGATGAGTACTATTATACAGAATGGAGTGGGCCACTAAATGAAAAAATTGGGGGAAATAAATAACCCTGTACTTAGAACAAAGTTTGCATTTTATAGGCTAAATAAAGCTTGAGAATCTATACCACCTGTAAAGAAAGAAATCATGAAGGAAGTGTGAGTGTCTGGAACTGTAGCATAATGCTGTTGGCTGATGAACCTAAATTAATGTTGCACCAGGAGACACAAATACAATATTTCCTGGGTTTTCAGTGCTTCACTTAGGAGCCTTAATATCATTTTAACTACAGGTATTTAGTGCCATGTATATACAATATCTGTTTTCTCATTAGATTTATTTTTGTTCCATTTCTGCTTGTCCCTTAATAGGGATGGATGGAGCAATTAAAACATAACTTCACTTCAGAGCATACTGCAAAACCCAGGAGGAGCTTCAGCTTCTCAGAGTGCCAGAGGGCATAGCTGGTAGCAGCTGTGCCATTTCTCCCAAAATTGTTATATATATATTTATGTATGTACTTTTCTGCAACTAATCATTTCAGATGGACACTCAAAAGGAAGCAGAAACTATGAGCTGATTTATTCTTCAGTTGCCTTTAGTGTTTATTAGCAATTTTAGGATATAACCAAAACCAGGTTTTTCAAAGGAGAGAGGAGGTAAAAGGGGACAATTTTAGCTCTGCATATGAGCTTTGTCCAACATTGAACTTCCATCTGCAAGAAAATGTTCACTATTTTTTGCTCTCTTTCCACTCACTTAAACAGTCTTTTATAAACAGTACAGAAAAGTGTCAGAAGTTTATTTCCATTCTAGTTTTCAACTTCAGTAATAGCAACAATAAGTAAAAGGGGGAAAATTTACAATTTTCATTGTACACACATTGCAGAGTGAGAAATCAGTCCTGGGTCCAGTGCTGTTCAATAACTTCATTAATGATATTGTTAATGGAATAAAGCATTTGCTCAGCAAGTTGCCGATGATGCCAAACTGGGTGGATTGGCTGAATCACCTAGTGGCTGTTCAACTATTCAAGAAGATTTGGACAGGTTGGAGAGCTGGGCTAACAAAAACAAATGTAGAGCCCTTCATTTGGGAAGGAATAATGGGAGACATCAATACAGGCTGGGGAGTGACCAGCTAGGGACCACCTCTGCGGAGAGTGATCTTGGAGTCAGTAATGTGCGCTTGTGGTCAAGAAAGCCAATAAGGTAATGTAGGATGTTTCAAGAGGAGTGTGTCTAGCAGTCCAAGGGAGGTTCTTCTAACCCTTTATTCTGCTTTAGTGAAGCTGCACCTGGAACACTGTGTGCAGTTGTGGATTCCCCCAATTCAAGAGATATAGAGAATTAATTGAGAGAGTTTAACACAGAGCTATGAGGATGATTGGGTGTCTGGATCAACTGCCTGATGACAAAAGATTGAGAAAATTGTGACTTTTAAGTTTGAACAAAAGACGACTACTAAGGGAATTAATTACTGTGTATAAATACATGGTGGTTGGGTGTCAAGAAGAAAGGAATACTCTCTTCTTTACAGTATAGGTTATTAAATATTAGAACAGGTTGCCCATGGAGGTTGTGGAGTCTACTTCTGTGGAGATGTTTAAGACCCATCTTGATGCATTTTTGTGTAGCTTGATTTAGGATTTTTTAGGTGGTTATGCTTTTCAGTAACCTGTATCCTGACTGAGAAGGAGGGTTAGACCCAATGGCCTTTTAAGGCCCCTTCCAACCCTAATAAACTGTGTAAACTTTGTGTAAGTTTATTCCATAGTCAGAACATCTAAAAGTGAGTTTATGACATTCAAAATTGAAACTTAGTCTGGTTTTCACTGGAAAGTTTGCTTCTTCTAACTCCATAGTAAGAAGTTGTGGGCTGACCTATGGACTAACTTATCCTATGTTTAAGCTAAAAATATTGCTTATTCAACCAGAAAGAATAATGATATATTGTGAAAACCTCAATCCAACCAAAAAAGCCCAACTGAAAGAGTATAGGAATGTGAGCTATGCCAAAGAGCAGCTCCTCTGTTCTACGTGGTATCTTAAGCAGATACAGATTCATGGTCAGCTAATTAGAAATACAGTGCCTTGCATCTCTTAGATTCTATTGTCTTTGCTCCTTTAGTTGTTTCTATGGTTCCGAGAATAACAATAATGAAGGCCTTCCAACAGAAGTAGTTAATGATCTGCTTCTGCACCTAGACACTCATAAGTCTATGGGGCTGGATGGAATTCACCCAAGAGTACTTAGGGAGCTGACAGGAGAGCTCAGTTCTAGTAGGTCCTTTCCAACCAAGATTACTCTGTGATTCTGTGAATCACTTGTTCTTATTTAAATATGCTTCGTTTGCTGCAGCACACTAAAATCCAGTGGTGAACCTCATGACTGTAACACAGAAGACAGTATTTTAGTACATTTAATTCCCTATTATACTATCTTACTTAACCCATGCATCAGATTTTAAAATTAATGTAACAATACCATTTACTTAAATAAGCAATGCCATATGTACAGGAAAAAGCCATTGAGCAGAATTAGCAGGGAGACAGCTTTTAGGATGCCTGTGTTAGCACAGTATATTACATTTAAAAATACACAAAATTAAGGACATCACGTTTCCTTTTTTATTGTTAGCTGTCTGATAGGCTATTTATTTCAGAAAATAGTGATTGAATACTGGCTGCCAGGTAATAAGCTTTCCCTAGTCTGTTATAGGAATTAAATTATCAGCACTCAGTAGAGCTCCTGGTAGCCATGTATTTTGTGTACAACACACTAGCTGACCTTTAAATCAAGATATATCTTTTAACCCAAAGTACCTTCTCTCCATAAAGAATTCACAGTTGGTACAAGTCCAAACTGAGTTAGAAATAAAGACAAAGGCCAGCTCGTTCATGAGTTAGCATGACTAGTGCTGGAAAAGCACCTAGCAGTCATCATATGGGGCAGGACCTAGGATAAGCAATATGTTCTGAGGGCAAACATTGTCCCCATTCTCCTGTGCTGCTGCAGAAGTTTAGTAGGGATCATCTGGCAAGTTTAGTGCAGTGTCCTCTTCACTAATTTTATTCACAAAAGACAGGGTCAGTTATCTTTTGTTGGGAAGTACCACGCTGCCTTTTTGTATTCTTAAATAAAAAGCCTTTTTTTTAAGAAACCACTAAAAATCTTGTAGACCCTTCTTCACAGCAGTAAAATAGATGTTTGAAGGCCTTGGAGGGGAGTATGGATCGTTCAGGAGGAGCAGGAATCTGTGAGCCACTGTACAGAGCAGATTCATCATGGGACTAATCTCTGCATGTCTTTCTTTGTGTTCGAGTTTTATATTGAGTTCTTTCCTCAAATCAAGCCAGTCTTTGGTTTTGCCTGTGACTTTGTAAGTTGTTTTGAACCCTCCTTGTTTTGTTTTGCATTGGCTCATTACCATACTAACTAAATAAATTGGCTAAACTCATGTTGGACCTGATCAACAGGATCCACCAATGACAGGGACCAAAACTGGACAAAATATCTAGAGGTGGTCTAATGAGTGAGAGTGAAAGGGAAAAGTCTCAAAAGTGTTTTATGGCTTCCACATCAGCCTATAGATCCTAACCCAGTCCTACCTATTCTACATGATCTCACAGGGAGTAGAGACCAAGCAGATGACAGCAAGATATCTCCTGGTTCAGACATGGAGAAGTTCTCTCCCCAGTGATCTGGAGAGAACTGAGTAGTTCTCTCCTCATGGAAACTCAGAGGTTGTTTATTTTGCTGTATACTTAAGAAACTAGGAGTGGTATCTAGTTCTAGTGTGTATCTCTAAGATAGCATCTTGTTCTTGTATATTCTTGACTCCTTTTGAAGTACAAGAAGGACATCAATACATCCCCACCCTATTAAATACTTAGAAGTGTCTGGATAAGCATAATCCCAGGAGTTTGATACTACAGGTGTTATCTCAGGACATATTAAAGGCTTTGAACAGAAGTAGATACCTGGAAGAGAGATGTTTTGCTTGCTGGCATTGCTACGAATGAACATTATTCCTTACAATGCTAAAAAGTCTGTAGAAGATTCAATTCCTTGTATACTAATTATTTTTCTATGGCACTTGCCCTGAAGTAGACAAATAGAAATTCTAAACATTGATCACTCCTCTGCCTGCAGCTCATTTGCAACACTCCATACATATTCTCCTGTGCAAACTGTTGCTTTCCACACAACTCATGTTGACTTCTTCCTATAGGACAACAAAGAAAGACATTAAAAAGGATCAGAGTAGTGGGTGTCCATGGCCATCTGCCATTCCCAGGAAATCCCACTATTTTTCTATGGAAGCCAGTGCACCAAAAGAAATCCCCAAATAGCTAGGGGAAAACACAATGTCAAAACGCCTAGTCCTGTTTTTTCTCAGTTTTGAAAACTCTTCCAGCTTCTAGAGGAGCCATAAGAGAACAACTGACTCATGCTGTGCACCCCAGTCACCCCCTCTGAGAATCCCCCTGCACGACATTTACTTTAATAGGTCTAATTATAAAGAAATGCACTTTTCAATCAGAAATGAAGAACCAGTAGGTTTTCTTCTTTAACATGCCAACCAGCTGTTTTGAAAGGTACATCTCTAATCTCTTTCCTTCCACATGTTCAAACAGATGAAAGTAATTTTCTGCTCAACTGTCTATAAGTAATTAGACTGGGATGTAAAGGAGTCTTTATGTATCAGTTCAGAAAGAGCTACACTCTTAGCATACAGAATAATTATTAGCAATCTTCTTCTGTAAGGTATACCTTATGCATTTTACATGAGTCCCCATTATTAACATAACCTGACTATCAAAGCTTCATTGAAACTGGTGTCTTCTTTTTCATGTAACTGACTGAAATTCCCCAGAAATATAGTAATTTGAAAACAGCAATGCTGATGATTTGTTTCAGCTGTAATTTGTTTTTTTTCTTCTTTCTTTGTTGTTTTCCTAGTAAAGACCTAAACCAGTGGGGCTCCAATATACACAAACAAGTGTTCGGCTTTTGCTACAAGATGGATATTAATATTCAGTGAGGGTCACAAAATGCTGCCTTTTGTCAGATTTCCAGGCTAAATTCCCTTAATCTTATTAATTAGTAGGTCACAAAAAGAATACTTTATTGGGAAACAAAATGTGTGTTCTAAAGATAGATAAATCAAATCTACAAATTTATTAGGAATGATGATAGAAGAATACTTCTTTAGAATCTGCCTCAGGATTGTTCTTGACATCTCTGTAAACAGGGTAGGGCTGACTGATAAGTCAGAGGGGCAGAGGCATCTTTTAAAGTCTAGCTATTAAAAAAGTTGAATCACCTTTCACAAGAAATTCAGGACATTTATCTGTCAAATCCACAGCATGATGAAGATATTGTGATGAAACACTGTTATGCTGCATCAAAACATTATTCCCACTGTAGCTCAGTTCAGTCTGGCCAGTCACACACTGAAGAGCAAGAATAGCAATGCACCAGACAAACACATCCAACCCGAGCGATTCTATGATTCTGTGATCTTAAATGAGTTGGGAAAAGCTTGAGAAAAGCCCAGAGGTACACTGCATCCACTTCTATATTGTGAGGGAACAAGGAGATGCACAGCCTCAGTGGAGTAAGTGGGTGGCAAATCATGTGGCACACGTGCTATCAACTCCCAAAACACAAACTCTAAACAGTCTGCTCATGACTAACCTATTTATTCTGTTTACTAGCTAGGTACATGTACCTCCAGTATGCACTGGAGTAGAAAATGCTGTAGCAGCAGCACAGGAACATGTCAACAACAGAGAGAGTCATAAGAATTATTTTCAGAATTAGAAACTGTGCACCACAAACCAAGCCATAGGCAGTGGACATTATGGTTCAAGGGAAAAGGAAGCTTTTTCATTGTATCAATGAAGGCAAAACATGCTCTAAATTTGACTTTCGGATCACTAGAAGACTAGTTCTTACTAGGCAAGAAAGATGTGTTGTGATGAAAATAGCATCAACCATGCAGTTTTCCATTAGAAATTAATTAATCTTGTCTGCCCCAGAGTTCAAGTCATGTGACTTCATACACAGCACTTAATGCATTCATGATTGCAGGCTAAGTATCCCATGGAGACACAAAAATATGGAAACAGAACAGGGCTGAAACTGGGATTATGTCATGTGTTCTTGCCCTTCACATTATTAGTTTTCTTGCGGACCAAAGGTGTGTATGATACACTACAAACTTTCTCTCTTTGATAATATCCAAAGTAGTAACTTCCATATTATGTATTAGACATGGTTATGGATATTTTAAGCACTAATTTTTGCCTTGACACTCATGCCCAGTAATAATAATGCTGACTAGTTAAAGTCCTTAAAGCCCAAATAAGTAATGAGTGGACTCTGAGCATATCTTTCATTATTGAAAAGAAAATGTTTTATTTTAAAAAAGCTACAATCCTTGTTTATTATATACAAACAGTAGAAGAGAGTCTACAGACAGTTGGTCAGGTCCTGCAGATACTAATTTTTTTCAATATTATTCTTTGCCAGAAAATGAGTTGTTCATCTGTTTTTGCTTACATTGTGGCTTTTCCTTATGTTTACCCATTTTGCATTATATAAATTATCCGAAGAATGTACATCAGGGGAATAATCTTTCAGAGAGAAAATACGAATTTTCTTTCATTTTTTTCTTTTAACTGGGGATCTGTGACTGTTTATTCTGTTTTCTTAAATTCTATGAACACTCACCATGACTTTAAGATATATAGAAATCTTTCCATTTGTTACCATTTAAAATATATAAATAGCATGTAAAACAATGGGCAAGATTCACCAGAAAACTGCCTGATGCTGCTGTGATGAGTGGATGCATCCCTAAGCCTAAGCCCCTCTGTTGGTTCAAAGCAAGGTGACAAGCTCTGAATTCCCAGGTCTAAAAAACAGAATGTCCTTAAGTGGTTTCTTGGATTACAGGTTCAAGTACATTGTCCCTCTGCCTCAAGCCCATTACTCACAAGCATTCAAACACCGAATTAGACATACAGTTGTGTCCGCTCAGTTTTAAGTCAGAATATGATAAATTTTGCATAAATTTGACAAGGAAATAGAGATAAGCATGTGTTATCCCTGCTCATTCCCAAGACGCAAGATAATGTAGAGTATATGAAAGTGAAACAAAGCTTTCTATTAGAATCTAGTCTCCTGACAATAAAATTTATCAGGGTGCTTTGTTTTTGAAATCTCTCATCTATTACTTTCTTCACCAAAATCACACAAACTGAAATCCTGTCCTCACGATCTCAGAGCAGGAGTTTTGCTGCACTTTCTGGGTAAGGTAAGCCAGTGAATGAAGTGAACAGGCAGACACCATCGCAGGCAGGTGGGGTCCTCTCTTGCATGTGACAGAGCTGAAGACAAGAAAAAGATTACACTGCAATGCTCTTGCTTCAACCCATTTATTTGAGGATAAGTAGGAACTCCTATTTTTTGTTTCTATTGAGGAACTTGTCTCAACTACTGATGATGATAGCAGAGTTGTGGAAATGAAAAAAACAGATACCAGCACTGGTCCTTTGTTCTCAGTAGCATAATAAATACAAGTACCTTCACTAGTAAACAGAACATTGAAGCAATTATTTTGATCCCTGTGAAAGCCCCATGTTCAGAGTGTTTGCTCTTGATTGCTCCATTATGGGTTCAAGCACTTTCCAGGACACATCATTGATCTCCTCTCTTGAGTTTTCATCAGTCCTGTACTTAATTGTGAGGAACAGTCTGAAAGAAAGTATTGCCAGTTCATACTAACATCCTGAGTTCAAAGGAGGGATATGCTTCCTCTCTGTTGTTTGAATGTTCACTTTTCATTTCAGGTTGTCTTTGAAATTCACTTTGCTTCTTAGTGCTTGTTTTCTTTGGGCATTTCCCCCTGTAGAACACAGCCCATAAAGAATTCAGAAGAAACCAAATTGCAGTGAAGAAAAAAAACTAGAGCAAAAAACCATCGCATTTTATCCACACTAAATTCTTTGTTGTCTATTGTCTTCACTCTCTGTCACCTGAAATATTGTTCCTTCCCAGGAAAAAAATATTCAACACAATTTTTAAGCATCTTGGTTTTATTGGGAAAGGTGATGATAAGTTAGTATTAATATGAGTCATACTGAATGCTTTTGTGTGTCATGTCTCATCCAAATGTCTGGTTTCCTTTTTCCTCTGAGAATGCATTTAGAAGGAATGTACTTTTCTCAGCCTCATTTGCACACAATGCAAAAAACACCCCATTACTTGATAAGTTGGCAACTGCCTGTGCCCAGGACTGAAAAACAGATTTCTTGGGGGAAAGAGGTGTTTCTGGCAAAATTGCACAATACCTATTCAATGAATGAGTAAAGATAAGTGCTAGCAGCCTCCTTGCACTCAATTTACCCACATCTCAGAGCAGTTCCCTTTGATAATTACTGCTAGAATGAGTCATGACCCCATCACACTCTGCAAGATATCAAGGCTTTATCTCCCTATCAAGGTGCTCAACACACATACATGCCACACATCTTCAATCATCTAATGAAAGCCCCAATCCTAGGAGCTCCTCATCTTAGACTCCCCTCTAGTGAAAGAGACTGTCATCTCTACAGGTAAATCAGAACATAGGAGGGCTGAATCATTTTCCAGAGGCATTCTGGAAATTTCTGACATTCTGTCCATTTCATGAGGAGGGGACATCAGGCCACCAAGGTAGCTTAAGCATTTTGGTTATGTGCCTAAACTTATAGATGAAGAACTCACAGCATATAATCTACCTAAATCACAACATGACAAACTGAGGGAAGATGTCAAAAACCACCTATGAAGAGCACCAATGGGTAGATATTAGAGAATGTAGAGTATGTAGAGTATGTGCATCACAGAGCTTTGATAGGATGTCTCCTGTGACTGTAGTATTGGAACGGAAGGATACAGGTTCTTTATAATGACAGGCAGGCAATCAAGTACAAAAAAGGAGATCCTAGAGAGGGTGGAAGCAAGGATAGGTAAACTTGGAGGAACACAGAGAATTGTCCCAGCAGCCAGGAATCAGGTTAGGAGAGACAGAATTAAATCTTAGCCATAATGTCAATGAAACACTCATCATAGGAGCAGATCAGGTTTGAGGCCATCCAAGGAACCTGAAGGTGCACAAGTCCATAAGAATATATGAGATATATCTGCAGGTCCAAAGGGAACAGGCAGACAAAGTCACTAAGCGACTGTCCATCTTATTTGAGAAGCTGTGGTAGACTGCATGAGTCAGCAGTGTGCCCAGGTAGCCAAAAGAGCTAATGGCATCCTGGCCTGTATCAGAAATGGTGTGACCAGCAGGGAGAGGGAGGTTATCCTCCCCCTGTCTTCGACACTGGTTAGACCACACCTGGAGTATTGTGTTCAGTTCTGGGCCCCTCAGTTTAGGAAGGATGTCAAGGTGCTGGAACGAGTCCAGAGAAGAGCAACTAGAATTGTAAAGGGCCTGGAAGGTAAGCCCTACGAGGAGAGGCTGATGGAGCTGGGTCTGTTTAGCCTGGAAAAGAGAAGGCTCAGGTGTCGCCTTATCACTGCCTATAACTACCTAAAAGGTGGTTGTAGTCAGGTAAGGGTCGGTCTTTTCTCCCGAGACACTGGAGACAGGACAAGGGGTCACAGTCTTAAGCTCCATCAGGGGAAGGGAAAGACACAAGTAACTACAGGCCAGTGAGACTCATCTCTGTTCTTGGCAAGAACACGGAGGAGATTCATCTGGAAGCTAGAGTAAAATGGTGGATAAGTAGATGATGGTGACAGCCATCATGGCTTCACTAAGGGCAAATTGTGACTGGCAAATTGTGCCTTCTATGACAGGGTTACAATGTTAGTAAATGAAGGATATCATCTGCCTGGATTTGTGCAAAGCATTTGGTACTCTCCTGCATGACAATCTCTGTATTGGAGACACATGGATTTGGCAGATGGACCATCAGTGGATAAGGAATTGGCTAAATTGTCCTACTCAGAGACAATCAATGGCTCAATGTCCAAGTGGAGACCAGTGATGAGTCTTCTCAGGGGTCAGTACTGGAATATGAGCAGTGAGGCTGAGTGTGCCCTCAGCAAGTTTGTTAAAGATACCATGCTCTGTGATGTGGTTGTCATGTGAATGGATCACACTATGGAATATGGAGAAATCCTATGGTAAGGTATTTTATTGAGAAGAGATAGCTACAGTTCCTTAAAATAGATGGATAAAATAGAACTATACCTCTTTAAAACTAGCTTAGTGCATCACCTCAGGAGTATATGAATCTCCTAAAAGCAATAAAGTACAAACTAAACCTCCAGCAGCACCCAGCTCCCAAAGAGGTTGCCTGCAAAGTCGTACTATAGGTAAAGAGAGGGAAGTTCCATCTGCATATTTATTTTGCTTCATAACCATTCGTTCCTCTCACGGCCTGGTACAGAACTGTGCTGTTTCCATTTTACCATTAGTGAACGTCACATAATAACCAGTTCCAACAGGCATGTGCAGAATCTCACACTCAGCTGAGCCCGTAACATTCTGTGAAAAATCAAATATTCTATGTGATTATTTTTAAAATCATAATTATGCACTACTTGATCAGCTTGTATGTTCATATTAGACAAGTGATTAGCAAACACTACAGTATTTATTCATTTTTCTTCCGTGGCCTAGCTATCTCCTGCTCTCTCTCTCTCTCTGTCTTCTACTTATGTGATTCCTTACTACAACAGTATTGAAGTAATTTCTATATATTAAAAAAACCTGAAACAGCACTGTAATCCTTTGTTTATTCATTTATTTTCCCAACACGCTTAATTTGTAGGCTGATAAGATATATTGTATTCATTTTGCCTTGAGACTAAACACGGTTTTTACAATAAGTTCCTGTGGAATGTGAAAGCTAAGAATAAAAAATCTCACTTTAGCATTTGTTCCTGAAAAAGCAGAAAACACCACTGTTCTTTTAAAGGGGACAGAAGTTTCTGCAGTGTTTCTGCTCCATCTCTTGAGGATACTCTAAGATCTTATTCTGCTGCTAACTAAAGTCTTGATGGCTTCATGGACCTAATCTGCTTAAAAAGACACAGTCATCTCCTGGTAAGAGGCATCACCTCCAGTCATCCTGGACATCTTCATACTGTAGATACTGTAGATAGTCTAGCTTACTCTACATTTAATAACAGCAGATAGTAATTACATTAATAAAATGGACATGAGCACTGAGGTTTCCTCACTTCCATCTTGCTCTCCTGATGCCATTTTGCAATCCTAAATAATCCAAAGACTTCGCATGAGCTTAGCTATTTGAAGGTAAATGTGTTTAGAACAGGGAGGACACCGTGCAGGGGTTGTAGTCTCCAAGCACCTCTTCCCAGGATTGCTTTGGCATAACTTTAATCAACAGCTCTTGGCTGAAGACACAGAAAAAATGTTAGCTGATCACTTGTCACTGTTCTGTGACTCACTGAAGTGCGATAGCTGAACTCATCTTCTGGCTTTCACTATGTGCAAGCACAAGGAAGAAAGAAAGAGTAGGGCTACCCTATTCCCATAATAGTGTCAGTCTAAAACCAAACCATAACATCCACTTAGTGCCTCTTTAGAAGAGCTAAATGGATTTTGTAAATTCCATTGGTAAATTAATGCTAGTGTTATTCACATAAGTCTTGCCATTAAAATGATTTAACTCAACTGCAGCATTATTAATGTTCAGTAAATTACATCCATAAAATGACATTTGCCATGCCATTAACTGAAGATAATCCACAAAGCTCATTTCTAACCCCTTTTTTATTGTTTATAATGTCCTTCATAAACACTACTGTAGATCTCTCAGACACATGCAGTCACCAGCATATTGATAGCTCTGACACAACATACGCTTCAGATCAATTACTGGATCATGAGACTAATTTAGACAACCTTTACTTGTGGTCAGATAAAGATTCATTATTTATGAGTGCAAACAAAACTGTATCATTGTTCTTCAATTCAAAACACATGTTCCCTGGAATATCATCCCTCTTCAGACTTTCTTTAGTCAAAGGAGATTATCGCCCTGGAAAATGTTGGCAATTTCAGAAATTGGCTGAACAAGCATCTTTCAGGAATGAAAACAGAGCCCATGAAGCAACCAAGAAAATAAAACTATTTAAGAAGGTTTTACAGGTTGGCCAAAAAAAAAAGATCTCAAAAAGTATTATAAGCTTATTAATGTCATTTTTCATGCTCATGTCTATTAAATATTTCCATTAAACCCCTGTGGTGACTGAAGTCCATTCATAACACTTACAGTTTTGTTTGAGGAGAAAAGGTCTGAGAAGGTATAATTAAATGGTCTGATGTTTCAATTGCTTGATTTTGCAAGTACAAAGTATTTTCAAGCCTAGCACTAACATTATTACTCCATGAGAACTAAAGCACCCTCTGCTCCCACTAATGACATGGAGATTATGTGGCTGAACCATGTTTCTCTTCATGGATTTGCAGAGCAGTTCGCTTGCAGAGAACTTCACCATGTAGGGACAGTGGAGCCAGCAGACACCTAATAAGAAAATAAGCTACATGAAGAAATATCGAGAACAAGACTGCATTACATAAAATAATAGTTTAGATTACAAAAATAGAAGTTAGGTCAGAAATGTGGCTTTATAGAAAAATGACAAATTAATTTTACAGTGTCTGTATCACCAAAAAGGATGCAAACAGTCTACCCAGGAAGCTTTGCTTGTGATTATCATTACTTGAAGCTACCTTAAGAGAGAATCAAATGATCATGCTCCAGCAATTTAGGAAGTTGCTGTATTTCAGCATCTGGTAATTGGCCCCCATATAAAATACAGTATTTACCCTTTTGCTTCAGCGTAAAATACAAGTATTCAGCTTGAAGGACCCACATAAGTGGTTTAGGTGGTCAAGTGTGGCTTAAAGAAGGCATTGGATTGCATTCTATTAACCTATTGAACTCTGATGGAGCTCCTGTCAGAAAACTGCCTTCTAATCCTTTCCTCTAACTGTGTGTGTTGCCAAGTTTATGTACTATTCAGATGAAATAACAAAGTCTCACATTCACATTTTCTTCATCACTCTCAAACAGGGGGATTCAGTCATTGGGGAGCCTTGTAATGGCAGCTTTGTTACCTACCTAGCTACTACTACCCAGAAAGAACATAAGCAGTTTGATGATGCACAGATTCATTACATATACATGACAGACCTAAAGATTTCCCAAAAATAGGTCAATTGTTTTGTTGCACTCAGATTATTCAAACAGTGCAATATGAAATGGCTGAAGATTATTTCTGTAGTGATGTGCTGGCTTGGCCCTGACTTGGGGCCAGTTGTCCACCAAAACCACATTATCACTTCCCACTTCTTTGACAAACAGGGGAGAGAAAAATATAAAGAGGCTAGCAGGTAAATGCTAAACAATGTAATAGAGCAGAAGCAAAAGCTGCATGTGGAAGCAAAGCTAATAGTAAATTTATTCTCTAATTCCCATCAGCTGATGATGTTTAGCCAAAGTTCTAGGAAGCAGAGCCTGATACATGTAGTGGTTGCTCCAGAGAACAGATGCCATCAATGAATGCCCTCTTCTTCCTTCTTTGCTGTTGTTTCTATATCTGGGCTGACATCATATGGTCTGGGACATCCCTTTGGTCAGCTTGGGTTAACCGGACTGGCCCACTCCCTCGGCCTACTGATGTAGAGAATGTTAGGAAAGGGGAAAAAAACCCAAACGAACTCACAGCTTTGGTGCTGTGTGAGCAGGGATCAGCAGTAGTCAAAACACTGGTGTGTTGTCAACACCTCCTCAGGTACCACTGCAAATACAGCAGCATGAGAAATGTCATGGGGAGGATCAACTCCACCACAGCTAAACCAAATGCAAGGGAATACCAGGAGCTGGCAGAATTCTTCAAATCTTACAATCAAGGACTAGATTGCCATACCAAAGTGTAGATATGAGGATGAGCATGGAATGATTTCCCTCTTATACTAGAGGCACCAACAATCTTGAGAAATACAAAACAAGGAAGCTATAAAGTATCCGGAGTTTTCTGGATGTTGTGGGCTATAAAAGATGTTCCAGCTTCATCCTACTGAGTTCAAGATGCCAGGAACCAATTGCTGCATGGATGCTGATTTTCAAGTAGAAAGGCTTTATGTTGCTATCATGCCCTTGCTTAAATTCTTCTTTAATGAGGAGATTTTAATCTTGCAGCCCACCGTGAAATGTGTCTAATGTCCACCCTCTCACATACAGAAATCATAAAACATCAAGTCAGGCATAGTATTTTTAGAACATGAAAGTAATAGAACATGAAAGTCATGACTGCCACAACAGAAGTCCAGCTCCAACTCTAATTAATAATGTATGCTGCCCCAGACACTTCTTGATTTCTATATATGACAGTGTGCTTCATGTGATGTGCATGCTAGCTTGATCCAACTCTTAATGAGTACAAGATGCTGTTGTGGCTTTTACTACCTGTTCTTCATTATTTATTAGTAACAAAACACTAAAGTTTATTGGGCAAGACTGGCTAATTGAAGGAACAAATATTGCAAAAGCAGGATACGCTTTTTGTACAAACTACACCAACGGGTTCTTCGCATTTTTTATTTTGAAAACAGAACTAAAATTTTTTAATTATGCGGTAGAAGAGCTCAGAAGACAAAAGACATTATTAGAGATTCTATAGAAACATCCCTTGAAAAACATGCAAGACTTCAGCTCTGCAAAAACCATTACAAATGGCTCAATAACCTAAGCTTTACTCAATTAAAGTGTACATTTTGTTTTTACTGTTAAAAAAAGGAAGAAAACCCCCACAGATTTTGGTATAAAACTCAGCCAGCACTTTTAAAATTTTAGATTTCCTCAGTCAACCCCAATACTCGGGCATCACTTATCTCCTTGCAAAAGCATTAGCGAGCACTGGCTTCTCTCCCTGAAAATACCTGTGCTCATTATGGACCACAGTAGCAAAATGTAATTATAAAACTGGAGCTATTTTAATCCATTGTTCAAATACAAGCCATGCAGAAGGTATTATAAAATACATAATAAATAAGAGAGTTTTGATTCCTCTAAGTTCTGCATATACAATGCTATTGTATCGTCATTTCTCTAAGCTGTTGTAAAATCGTGATTATAAATATCCCAGTCACAAAAACTAACAACATGACAATTATCATCACCATATTATATGCAAAAATGGTCACTTATAAGTGCTCTCATTTATGTCCTGGAAGCCATGCTATATTATCTGCACACCTTTTGGTATTTCACTATGTTAAATATGTAGCCTTACTCTTCTGGCAATTACATCAGTGCAAGTTCAACGAAGCCTGCTGTGCTGCACCAATGGCCACAGAGCTTGGTTCAGTTTCTCCTCATGTTCAAGAACAAAAGCTGTACACACTATTTTTAAAGCCTACATTTTCACTTGTTCTTGTACTGATAATCTCGAGGCAGATTTAGTACCTCACTTGTAAAGTTCAACTCAGATATCTAAAGATAACCCTGAAGCAAGCTTCCATACCACTAATATTCTTCACATATTATTTTGCTGTTCCCAAGAGGAAATCCATAATAATACAAAGAGAATCTGGAAGAGTAAAACTGTAAAAGAAACATACTGTACTTGTGGTCTTGAAAATGAAAAATGGCATTAGAATTGTTTAGCCCTTGGCCAATACCAAACCTATGGCTCTGAGCAGCCTTTCCCAGAAATATTAGACACATAAAAAAGAAGCAGAAAAGTGATTAGAGCTGTTTGTATTTGGAGTTGTATCGGCTCAACCCAGGCCATTTTTTACCATTCTTTTAATGAACCAGATGCAAAGGTGCACATGAACAATTTTGTATCTGCTGAAAATCTAAGATTAGTGAATGGCAGCTAGAAAAAAGATTTAAGCTAAACTAAAGTAAGCAGAGCTTGGGCCAAAGCACCACCCATACGGAGCAGTATGTATGTTAGGGACACTATGACAAAACAGGCTTCTCATTGTTTCCTTGAGAAGGTTAACCTGGAAATACAAAACACACAAGAGCAGGGAGGATCCACTCATGAGCAAAAGCGTATCATCCTAGACAGTCTGCCAATGGGTAGAGTCACATGGGGCAATAGTGGTGAGGTTACTAACCTTCCAGAGATCCCTTTTTCCCTATTAAGTTCCAAAGGAGCCCATAAACTAGATTGCCATACATACTTTAACACCAGACTGTTAAAGCTGAGTTAAATCCAAATGAAAATTAAGTTACCTCTGATTGGATGGAAATGATAATTTTAAAAGTTATGGTGCCAGAGGCAACCCAAGGAGGCTGACAATGGGCTGCTGGCTGTGAAGATCAGTGTGTTTCCATGAAGCATTAAATAAACAATAGGAGATGGAAGAAGAGGCCCGCATTCCTTAAAAGGACAGAAAACAAAGCAGACTGTTTCTAAAAGTAAACTTGAATCACCAAATGTGTTTAATGTAAAGAACCCAGCATGTGGCTGCATCAGAAATATACATTAAGGAAAAAATCTTGTGTCTGGAATAAATTTCAAAACGATTTTGTTTCCTTTAATAAGAGAACTTAGTATATGGAGGGGGGGAACAGGGGACGAGGCATGAATCTGACATCACAGCTCTGTCTTTTCTCAACTATGTAAGATTTAAGGACTACAAAACCTTTTAGAAAGTAGTCCTAGTAGGGGAAAAGACCTGAATTTACTTCAAGAATATAACTGAAGCACCCACTTATGTGAATTCCTCTACTCAGGCTCCTTATGACAAAGAGCTCATCTCCAGGAGTCAAGTACTTGGATGGAATATGTGTCCCTCTGAAGGCCTACAAATCTTTCCATTCATCATAGAGGGTGCCTGTGGTGAGGGCATTCTTAGCAGTTACCAGAGATAAATAGGTTATAAGTAGGTATGAATATCAAACCTAGAACCAAACCATGAAACTGCTCCCAAGAAAGCACAGAAAACCACTGCTGGTTTCACATTAACTGCTGATGAACAGCACCTTCTGTATCTCTGCACCTTCAACAATGACTGGCACACCATTCCCTCCCATTAGGAAAAATATCAGAGCAAAGACCTCAGTCTTTACAGATCTTTGATACAGAAAGTTAGATGCTGTTTCCTGCAGGCCATGCAGCAGCTAAATCAGCATTTTTCAAAAAAATCAACAGAAAGAGAGAAATATGTGGAGGACAGCTACTAAATATAGAACGTGTCTTCTATTCATCGCTTACCTGTAATGTAATGTGCTATACCTTTTATAGAACAATGCTTTGTTCTCTGTAACCTGTAATTTGCCATCCTTTGTGCTTGTTTCCTATGCACTGAGTATTTTTTCCTGTGATAACTTTGACTTTCTTTATAGACCAACTTCTGCTTGAAATACCATAGAGATTTGTGCTTGTCATTTAGTACCGTGTTTTGTGTAGGGAAAAAAAAAATATTTACTCTCTATCCAACACATTTCAACAGCTTTGTCGAAAACATTGGTGTAGGAATTCCTAAATAACATAAAAATGAGTTGAATAGAAAAATGCTATTAGCATTAGTATGTTTGGTGGACAGACTGGAAATGCACTGTTCTGCTCAGATCAAATACCATTGCAAATTTTTCAAGCTACATTTTTTATCCAAATTCCTTCAAAACTAATAAATATGAAACCATAGAACTTGTTTCCCCGCATGCATATAATGTCTTACTTCAATGTATTGGTACTTAACCTGATAATTTAGGAAGATGGGATGCTTAGCAAAAATCTTAACCATTAAATATTAGATAAGGCATTTTTGTTCACATAATTTCTGTTAAAACATATACTTTCCCATATATTTTTGGGTAATAACTCTTATGGTGTGCTTCCAAGACCACTGCTTAGTTTCACTGGTAGTATGTAAGCAGCTCAAAGCTTGAGTTTATAGCATTTAGAGAATAAGCATTATGATTAAGTTGCAAGAGACAATACAGAAAGACATGGTTACTTAATCTTAAAAGCCTGACCTTAAATTTACAGTTCTTTTTGAGAGCAGAACTACATCAATAAAGTTCACTATATGGAGCAATGTGGACTGTGTGTATCACTGGTTTTGGTGTGAAACAAGAGCAGAAGGCTAGAACATTTGTCAAGCATGCATTTGCCTGAGCTTTTCAGAAAGGAAGTGCAGCAAGCCAGGCTGCGATCACCAAGCTGTAGAATGTCTGGAAACTAAGTAGTGCTGCAGTCATGTGGCATTATAATCAATACTAGTTTACAAGACTTTGTCCTTTCCACTGAAATGCTATATCTACATGACTGATAGACACAGGTGGTTGAGAAACAAAAGGATTTCCTAGGATGCCTTGTATTATTTCTTGCTCTGAAGTAAGCAGCATAGAGCTGTTTTGAGTGTCTGGGTCTTTGGTGGTCAGGTACAGAAACTGTTCCACTCATTAGTCTCATGGTTATGCTTTAAACACCTCCACACTCACATTCAGTTAAACAATTTGTAAATTATTTGTAAAGCAGGAGAGACACCAATTTGTTCTAGCAAAGAATGCAGAACCAGCCATGCACAAAACTCAGTTGTGTAGTTTTAGCATGATGTGTCATTTGTATTTCTTATTCAATGGGTTCAGGAACAGCATTTGTTTGAATAGTTGTAAGATGAGTTCCACATCTTATGCACCTGATATTTTACTTGTGTTGTAGAGTAAAAAAATATCAGCAAATGCTACTGTTCATGCTAATATTCTGAGTTCCCACTTCTTGTTTTCAGCAGGCTGGGGAGTATTGTTACAATTCCTGAGCATACTGAGTCTCTTTTGAAAACTCTTCTAAATGTTTTCTTTAAGTTTTCTGTATTTGAAACCAAAATTCTCAGTGCAAGACAATCTGTGGGTTGACCTACTTACCCACATCCTCTCCAGCAGAGTGTTTTCTGTTACTCTTTTAAATTCATATGTTGATACACAGAGTAAAAAGGAATCTTAAATGTATTTAAAATACTGCAGATGGGTAATGTGGTAGAAATAACTTCCTGACCTTTTAGTAAAAAAACATTAGCATTTAAAAGTAAGATCCTATATTAATTTTGCAACATGAAGGCTTCTGTATTACATTATTACCTGTGAAAACTCCACTAGATTTTTACAGCATATCAACTGCTCTGGAGAATTAAATAAGTATGCATCTAACACCATACATTGGAAAGCAGAGGAAGCATCACTCATATTATTCAGATAAACCCTATTTCAGATAACAGATGGTCACCCAAAAGATTATATGAAGATTTCTTTAGAATATAAGTTATCTTGTGTATGAGAAATGTTGAGAAAGCATTAAAGAGCTCAGCCTATGTAACTTTTTTCACGAGTTTACAAGTGCTTCTAATAGGTTACTTTATGGGACTGTGACAAGAATTTATAGAGATTGGTCTGGATACTTTTCCATTACGTACAGTACTCTACACTTTTTGGCTCATACTTGAAGGATGTTATAAACCAAAGTGGGTTCCTCATTCCTCAGCATTTGACATATTCTGATTGCAAAACATTTGGGGTTTTGCACGATTTATTGTAAATAATCTCTCCTATAATGTCCAGAGCACAATAATTCACAACTCTGAGGCAAGAGAGTTCTACAGAAATGGCATTATAAGGAAGAAAACTTTTCAGAATTTACCATTTGCACATCATGTTCAGAATCTATAACACATGTAAAGAGGTCAAATCCTCATCTTTTAAATATAGTTTTCTATCATTTTGTGGTATTTTATTAAAAATGGTTACATCCAGACTAATAGCTTGACTGATAACTCAGTAAGTTACCACATCCCACAGGACTATAAAGTGGAAGGTGGGGGAAAAGACAGGTTTTTTGGTATAAGATGCTTGAGCCTCAGGTGCTGTGCACTGAGAACAGGCTTGTCATGTCTTAACAGCATATGAGACAAAAGGAAAGGCTAGCACAAAGAAGTGTATGCCACAAAAACTATGTTGTTAGAATGGCACATTTTCTTATACAAGAATAATTGGTTTGCTTTTGCTAACCTGTAGGTCAAATCTTAAGTCAGACATTTCCCCTTGTATTAACCTGGTTTCACCTATCTTTTCTCACTGTTCCATTTCAAGGTCAAATTATAAGTTACTGTTAATATTTCTATTAGTAAAAAGCTCATTCTATACAGTTTAACAATTGGAGTTAGAGTCTGAACAGTTGGGTTGGTCCTGTTCCCAGGTTTATAACCAGCCCAGGGTATGAAGGGTAATATCCACAATTAAAAGGCTTCTTGTTCTTCTCCCAACCCTTTCCATCCAAGCTCCCATGTCAGGATTTTTTTTTTAATCTGATAAAGAAACAGATTCCTGAGTGTAAATCTGTTACAACTAGTCAACAGTAACTGTAATAAGATGTCCATTCACTTTCACGGGAGAAGAGTGATGTCTGTGAGAGACAATACACACCTAAAGGGTTTCAAAGGAATACTGCAAGGCTTTTGTAGTGCTGGAGGTGAAGCATCTATGAGAGAAAAAAGGCAGATGCTGGGATATGTACTGTGGTCCTCAGGAATGACTACTGCTTGGGAGCAAAAAAAATCCCAAAAACGAAACAATCTCTTTGAGACCCTGTAATTTTGGTAGTCTTGTGACAGTCTTTGATAAGACTCGACTTTCTCCCACTTGCTTCATCTTTTATAACTTCCTGGGAGATGTTGGAAGTGAGGGTATTATTAGCAGTGATTTATACTCAGAACTCCTAGGATCAGAGCTCACAAGACCTTTAGAGGCAAAGACCAGTATTATCAAATTATAGTTCCTCAAGATAATCAGCATCCTGAGCACAAGCTACCAACATTGTTTAGTGTGGTTCTAAAATGAGAAATCATCAGCTTTCTTCCAAAAGAAAAGTCTTTATAGAGTCTTTTCTATTTGCTAATGAGATGAATTTCACCCACTAGGATGACTCTTTGCCTGTTGAAATCTTTCCTCAAAAGCACCTTCCCTTTATGTCCACCTGTGAAAGCTGATTATATTCTCCCTTTATACTTAGTTTAATTCATACCCTGTCTTTGTGCTGAGTTAATAATACATCTCTTTGTTCTTAAGACAAGCACTTCTTTTACCTATCATGGAGTGCAGTTCTAACAGGTAAGGTCTGTCAGTGAAACAGTTTTCCCAAAGTCATTTGACAATGTTTAGAAAGTTCAGGGATAACAATGAAATTAAATCTCAGTGATGCCTGCTTTAAAATTGGGAAAGAGCTATCACCCAAGGTACAAGAACTTGCACAATTTACTATTTCATATGATGAGAAATTTTTGCCTACTCCCATCAAGAACAAAAAAACACACATGAGACTTGGAGCTTTAAGTGTTACATCTAAATCCGTAATTCACATAAATAAATAGCTTGGGCTACAGAAGAATGGAAATACCAGATGTACAGTGTTCTACTTACTGCAATTGGGAACACAGTTCCCAAGAGATAAAAACAAAAAATGAAAACGCTTTCAAAGCAGATCCTGCTTGTGTCCTATTCATGGAATTTGACTATGTTGGTGTTTTCACGATAGAAGTTTTGAAGAACCTGAACTGTTGTTCTGTTTAAATGGTCCACAAAATTACCAAAAAAATCTTTAACAGCTGAGAAAATTGTAAACCCTGTGGTGCTGAACATACAGACAGCTAGAGACAATGCTCTGCAAAGTGTGATCTCCCAGGGCTGTGTTCCTCCCAAGGTGTTAAGTCCAACTCCTAATAATGGTACTCAAAATGTCAACACTGTTTGGTCAAGTTCTGGTCATCTCAGTCTATGAGACAGGGGACGTTTGGGAAACTGGCAGAGTCAGAGAAATTCTGAGGAATACTGTTAGGAAGGGGACCAAAACAGGCAGAAGGGAGTGAAACAGGGAAGAGGATGAGGGCAGGAAAGAATAAAGTGTTCCATACATGTAAATTGTGAGGACATGCTAAATCCCAAAACAGGGTGCCTAAATAATGGTGATGCGTATTTATTTGGTTCTTTCAAAAAGCCATTTCCCATTCTTCATCTTTGTTGCAGTTTTCCAGTGACACTGTGTGATTGGAGGTGGACAAAGTCCTGAATAAGGATTTCTGCTCAGACCATAATCAGAAATGGACATGAGCCTTCTTCACTCCCTGAACTACAGTGAGTGGTCAGGCATCACTGTACAGAGGTCACTTACAGACAGACAGATAGGTTCAGACACTGAAGGTTGAAACAAGGATCCAAAACCTGAGAAAAGAGCACCGCTAACAATAATGAAGGCTTTGGGTGACATGTTCTAAAGCATGTAGCAGAAGATGAACAGACGGAGCCTGTGTGTATTTTCAGTGTCGTGTTTTGAACTTTCAGCTGAAAAGGCCTAGGGGTAAAATTAACACTTAATAAACATGAAGTTTTCAAATACTTATTGCTTTGAAAGAAATTGCTCCTAAATAAAAGTTGATTCCAGTCAAAATAATCTCAGAGAAATACCTTTGTAAAACCCTCAAGAAACGTTGCTGTTTTTCTTACCCCTCTCTCCTGCCTTCCCTTGTTATTGTTTATTTGTTTGCACATTGATGCTCATTTATTGATAGCCCTTTATAATTTATCCCAGATTACCGAGGCTCCAACATTACAAAACATGCACTATCCCTCTCCAGATTGTCTTTGCAGGCTCAGACAATCAACACAATAACAAATGCCTCTCATATTATCTAAATTATTTTCTAAGTTGCATTGGCACTTAAGGTGAAAAGCATTCTGTGTGGCTGCAGCGTAGGGGGAGACTGAAAACCTAAGGGTCAAATGTTTGAGTAAAGGTACTGGCCACCACCAAATGCCTATGTGCAAAGGAGATTGACTTCAATCTTCAATCTGCACCAGCTGCTGCAGTGACCATTCTGAGTCTTCCAAGCAAAAATCAACAATGATCCTTGAAGACAACAGAAGATTAATGAGAGCTTGACCTCTCAGAACGTCAGGCCCAAAAATTTTATTGCCACAGGACTCTCTTGTCAATGTAAACATAGAATGCCCTTCCATTCTTATTTAGAGCAGAGTATTAGTGATCAGTAGGCTGATCAGTAAGTGATCAGTAAGTCTGAGTATTTCAGCATTATTACCGGACATGCAACATTATTGAGCCAAATGGTACTAGCAAAAGCTGAGGTATAACTTGGGGGACACAGCTATGCAGCAGAGCCGCATATAAGCTGAATTTATCCATGTGCTGGAATAGCCAGCCAGGAGAGTGACACAAAGATATGACCACAACACAGGTCAGCCTGACAAGGTTTTCCTTAAACCTGCCTGCACAGGCAATTGTAGGGCACAGGAAGCACTGAGGTGTGCAGACTTATGCTGTCTCTCCTTGCTGCAGGCAGGGTAAGGGAAAACCCACTTCTCCCTGTTTGGTCAGAATTGGCCAGCACAAGGCCTGACAACTCAGACACTACCCAGGTCTGCTGGAAAAGCAATATTGGGTATATCCAGTCGTAAAAGGACAGTGCAAGACATTCATCAAAACACAAATGTTGGCTGGCTGTAAAAAATTATGAATTTGAATCAAAAATATTATAGGCATGTTGTGTCTGCATTAACACTGTGACGCTGATGTCATTAAAAAAAATTACATCCAGCACTCTTTCTTAATGTGTAATTACCACAAGCGTTGAAGCAAGGCACATAAGACCACATCACATACTACTTAATGGGAAAATAACATATTGTCACTGTACTTACTGCAGTCCATTTCAATTTCATAACATTTTTAAATCAGCAAGGAGGAGGAACATAAAAAGAACTGAATGACGCTGTCATACTTAAATGGATGCTTGCTGTTAGATTTGCAAGAGCAGTATACCTAAACATGGAACAGATTGCTGCTTTATAAATATGTATAGTAATAATGCTGGAGAATGTGTTGTGAAAAGGATACTTAGGTCAACTTTTTATTCCTTGATTAAAAAAATAATAATGAGCCTTTTGCTACAATTTTCATAATGCCAAAACCACATGCACGCTGTGTCTTTGTGGTTCTAAGTAAAACAGGCTTGACCCCTGAAGTCACTTTTTAATAATTAACTCTCACTAAGTTCATTAAACACTAATTGAAGCTACAGAAGAAAAAAATTGTGAAGTATATGCAGACAGACAGAAACACCAAATGTGATTAAAGATACTGACTGTGGTATGTATGTGCAATACAGTACACAAATTCAATTCCAGAGATTTTTAACTCCTTTGGCCTATAATAAATTCTATCGTGCTCAGTGTAACTAAAAGTTTCATGAATAAGGAGGTGCAAGCTAAATGGCATGGATATACTAACCAATAATCTTTGGAAAGATCTGGAGAAGTAGACTGCAAACTATACAAGATGCAGCCTCTGAAGCATATTTCAGTGTTTTGAAATCAGATAAGCAATGGATAAAGAGATTCTACCATCTTGAGTGTCCATGTTAGCAAACTGAATAAAATTTGTAGGCTGATGGAAAAGCCATGCTTTAAATGTATATATTTGACAGGTTTTAGCTTTCAATTTTCATTACCAAGTTTCATTTTATTCACTCAAGAGCCACAAGTTAGACATTCGTATAATCAATAAAATAGTGTGTCTCATTACAACTAGATCAAATAATAGGGACCAAGATTGTATTGCAGCTCAGTGCTTTCCAACGTTTTATCCCGCAGAATCCAAAACATTTTGAGTGTGTTTAGACTCCAGAAAAAGTACCACACTTGCTCTTCTTAGTTATCCTAACCACCCCTAAAAAGTGGAGACTGCTGTTGCAACTGGTTCCCTGAGTGGCACAACACTCAGACAGAGCATTGCCTCAGACAGACAGAAAAGGACTGAAAAGTCTGACTCGGGGTCTCAGGAGACCAAATCCTGCCACAGCCTGCTGCATATCTTAGGGCAAATCACTCAACTCCCCTGCCATAGCATTAATGTTAGCAGTAATGAGTATTTCTGCTATGTTAGCATGTATAGGTTCCATATCTGAGATTCCAGAGGCCAGATGTTTTCTATCCTGTAAGATGTTTGCAGTGGAGTTGGGTTCATAGCCTCACTGCTCAGCCTTGGCATGGCTCCAGTGAATCCAGTGAAGATGAAGATCTAGTATAGGCAATAGCTAACAGAGTGAGGATCCAGTTTCATTAGGTTTCTCTAAAGATTATTGTAACACAAACATAGACTGAGAACATGAGAAAAAGCCTGTGGTATTCTACCCTTTTGAAAATTCATGTTGCTATCAATGGACTTCAGTTCTGATCTTTGATCCTCCTCCCTCAAACCCATCCTTTGTACTTTGTAGTATTTCTAATTCTAGGGATATTGCAGGGAAGAAAAAGGCAAGGAAAAATTAATGGAGCTGAGAAAAAGGTAGAGAAATAAGGAGCCCAGAAATTTTATAGTATGTGTCTAAAGAGGTCTTCCATGGGCTGCTGGTTGGAGAATGTATGGCTCTTGCATCCCAACCCAATACAAGAGAAAGACCTACATCTGTATCAGCTATTGCTCCCACGCTGGTTTCTGGTTGAAAAGATCATGAGAATGCAGCCTGGATATGAACATAGCACACACTGGACAGTCTGTTTAGCAATCTCCAGGAACTGGCACTGCATGCACAGCAACTTGGTGTGCTTAAAAATATGATCCACTATTTAAGGAAGGATAGATGGTGAAAGTCTTCAGAGACCAGGAGACAGAGTACATGCTTTGTCAAAAATCTGAGTAGAAGTCAGTCAGATTATACCTACAGAGATTGCTAGGTCACCCCCACATCAATTCCTACTAAAAAAAACTTTACTGCCAGCATGGACAATTTTCCCAGCAGACAAACAGCAGAAATGTGGCAATTCTGCTGAAGGAGGAGGAAAGTTCTCATGCAAGTAGCAGCTGGGATATTGTGTTCATGCCCACCACTCCTCCACCACTCCTGGGAATGCATTTGGAAATTCTGCATGGACTGAAGATCTCACACACAGGGTGTGACAAATACTCTCCTCTTAGTCCACCACAGCTAGAGACAAGACTAGGAAGGCCCAAATGGACAATGAAAAGCAGGCAATGTATATTCAAGGTTCACCCCAAGTTTCATTGCATTATGTGCTCTTCTACAGTAATGGGAATGCAGAATTATTCAAAACATAGCTGTATCAGGAGAATAACTTCTCATCTTCATAAGTAAATTGTATTGGTCATTTTCCCATTAAAGACATATCTTAAGGAATGTTAGAAAACACACCTGAATTCCAAGAGAGCAAAGTTATGTCTAAATAGCAATATTTTTACTCTTGTCTAGTTTTATGATCTTTCGGTCTGTAAACAACCAAACTTTTCTTAGTTTTAAAAAATACCTAATTTAAGTTTGGTCTGCCACATTGTGTTAGTAGAACCAGTGCTAATAACAGCTAGGGTCTCGCTGCTTAAATAAAAGAGTTTCACAGTACTTCATAATAATAGCACAGTAAAGGAAAAAAATTAAAAAGTGAGATGCAGTGATTCCTTGGAGGTTATACATGCAAATTGCCCTGAATACGAGCAACAGTTCAACAAGGAAAGCAATATTTTGGGACAACAGTTCTGCTTTTGTAATGAGCCTGTAAAATTCATTCCACTGAAATAGCTACAGGTATATTATACCCCATGAACTGTTACAAAATTAAACTTCATAAGCAATATGCCAGTGCTTTGTGTGATGCATTTGCTAAAAGAATCATTCAATTTATCATGTTTTCCTGAAGCGTTATGAGACAAGGTCTTTGAATAAAAGTCATTTCATTACACTACCTTGTTACATGGGAAGATAAGATCTACACTTGACTAAAGACATCGTTCTATCATGCCCATAATCACCCTACCTGGAGAAGTAAACATTCAAGACCTTAGAAAAATGGCTTTGCACTGCCTCACTAATGGTACTGAAGAAATACATTTAAAAAAAAGGTCCAGGTGGACAGGGTAAAAACTATCCAAAAGCGAATTCAAGTACGCAAACAAGTCTTCTGTATGTACTGGGGGCAATCTGTTGAGGCTAGCCATTCAGTACAGCCAAAGAGCACACAGCAGTGTGAGATGGTTAAAAATCACATCACTGCATGATGCCTGTCTTTGCTATGCCACTTTAAAGGTGTAACTGTGGAGCATTTTTCTCCATCCAGTCTTTATGTGGATGTGGCTACACTACTTACTAGGACACATGTATTTGCATAGCTTATTTTGTTAAATGTTCCCAAAGGAGGTCTGGGTTCCAGTCCAAGCTGTGGCACGAATTCATTGTGTGGTTTTGAGTTTAATATTTTAGCGCTTACATTTCATAGCCTATAAAGAGGAAACAGAACTGGTAATGCATACCTGGAAGGTAGGGGCTGTAGTGCTCTTTCCGAAGGCCATGTGTGATGTGTTTCAATACCTGAAAGCAAATATTCAGTTAGAAAATCTGAAGGCGAGTGCAGTTTTTCCTGGTTTCCCTTAGTTAAAGTGCTGTAACGCTAAACACCAAATGTTTTCTAGCTTTCTGTGATGTGAAAGAGGAATCGCCCCAGCGTAGACAACACATCCAACAGTAGAACAGAGAGTTCTACTTCAATAACCTGCATTGCCTGTTTCATAGGAAAATGTCATGTGTCAGCTCCCATGCCAGGTCTCGTATATGAAAATAAAAGCCCCATTTCTGAAATTTCCTCAGGGAAAGTGAGCATCTTATAGATCTTGACTGAAATGTGGGGCAAGGCCAAGATATTTCCAGACAAAATATCAGGATCCAAGCTGGTGGCCACAACATAGTTTGGTGAGAAAACTGAAAGCTTCTTTTTATTTTCCTGATGTAGTTTTTGGCCAGATAATTTCTTCAATCCAGTTTACTAGGCAACTGCTGCTCTAGCCAGCCACAAATGGAGAAGACTGGGCCACAGTATTGATAAGGGAACTAGGGATGGGTTTATATGGAATTATAACAACTTGTTCTCTTGCAACTTTAGCCAGGATTCAAAGCGAACAGTTAAATATGTTCAGAGAGATTTTTCTCCATTGCTATTTCACATTTCAGTTGTAAATATCAACCTTTTCGATAAGTGTTTTTAAATATGTGGTTATGCTAAACATTTGAAACCTGCCTGGACTTAGAATTATAGAATCATCAGNCTCAGCCTCCTCTTCTCCAAGCTAAAGAGACCCAGCTCCCTCAGCCTTTCCTCATAAAGGAGGTGTTCTACTTCATCATCTTCATTATTCTACACCCTCCCGCAGCTCTGTGTCCTTCTTGACACAGTACTCCAGATGTGGTCTCACTAGCATCTGATGCACTCAGGATGCTGTTGGTCTCTTGGCCACAAGAGCACATCCTGCTGTCCACTAGGACCCCCAGGTCCCTTTCTCCTACACTGCTCTCCAACAGGTCAAACTTCATCTGGGTGATCCTGCTGCGGCAGGGGGATTGGACTGGATGATCTTTCAAAGTCCCTTCTGATCCCTGATGATTCTATGATTCTACAATTTTGTCTGTAAACCCTGCAAGTAATTCTAGTAAGGGAGATCATTTTCATTCAAACATAATTCTGATAAAAAGAGTATTTTCTTTTGTCTTGCAGTGAAAACAGAAACTTTTTTTTTACATATTGCTTTACCACATTTCATTCTTTTATGTTCTTCCCCTCTTCCTCCTTTATGTCTTTATTTTCTGTTTTGTCAGCAGGGGAGAGAGAATGAAAAAGACAAAGAATTCTCCTTTTCATGGAGAAGGTTGTGTGGGGTATTTCTTCTAATGAATATGTTGCCATTTTCCTTCTGAACATGGGCAATTTTTTTAGCTAGTCTTCTGTCTTGGTAAGCAGGCAATTTAAGCTGTCTTGGTAAACAAGCAATTTAAACATCACTCTGTTAGACCAGCTATTGCTGACACCTTAGCTATGGAATACTTGGAGGGTGACTGCCTTGCTAATAAATGCATTCCATTTACAGAACATGTGGGAAACCTCAGCCGTATTTTCTTGTCTTTGTTTTCTACCCCATCCTCACACAACTTCTTGCTCCAGACTGAGGAACCCTTAGCAGCAGGTTTCTCCCTTACAATCAGTGTATAAGTAAGTTGCAATTCTGTTAATGATAAGTGCATTTAGTCCTCCCTGCTACCTATCCTGGTGTTCATTATACTGATTTTGGCTTCAATAGTATATATGTCAAGTGATGTGAGAATCTGTCCTGGAAATTCTGAATGTATTCCAATTTCAAAATCATCAGCAAAAATTGAGCTTTATTTGAAGTCCTTGTTTGATGAAGTGTCTGAAGGAAATGCATTCCCTCTGTCCCAGCTAAGCCATCAGCATCTAGGAAGGAGAGGAAAAGGATAAAAAAGCAAGTAAGCCAGCTCCTTCGCAGAGCAGCGTGCTTCACTGATGGTAGGATTTGGACACAGCATAAAGGATGGAAGGTGGGGAATTTCCATTTACACAGATCGGCAGTGTGTCAGTGAGCTGTAAAAAGCACTGTCTAGACTGTACATCCTTTGATGAAGAAATTCTCTTTTTACTACAAATAGCTGTTCAGCACTTTGCTGTGGTTTTCTGACAGGGATTTCACCAGAATCATCGCTCACGTATAAGGTCCATATTCAGCTGAAAGACTCAGAACTCTGATATTTTATGGCAGGAATAATAGAAATTCAGAGCTGTAAGAAGCACAGGCAAAACACAGCTAACTTGCAAAGCACTTGATTTGTCAGGATAGGAATATCACAATTGGGCAGATTCCTCTGTCGTAAAACCCTTCCTGAGGTGCCACCACTGCTGTCCACTTCTAAAGCTCTGAGGACGGGGGTTATTAAGATATTATTATATCTTAAGATAAGGTAAGATATTGTTATATCTTACCATTCACCTGTGTCTTGGTGTAGTTGAGGGAGATACATTTTAAGGATTCAAGACACTGTGTCATAAAAGGAAAGAAAACATAAATACACCATCAGGGAAATACTGAAAATGAAATGGGAACAGAACCTTAAGAAAAATTAGAAAGATGGAGAGAAATATAACCTCACTGAAATAAATTTCCAGCCTTTCACAAGTTACAATCCCCAAAACATTTTTCAATAGTGCTGCACATCCCTGCATGATGAATTCAAGATTATTAAGAATAGGATTGGTTTTTCCTAGTTATCTTTTGTGATTCCCTTAGAAGTAGTCCATTGACCCTCAGGTTCCACTGGTAAATGCTGTGACAGTATAATTATGATTTACTAAGTACAAAGGGAAAAATTTTCAAAGAGCAGGGCTGGAATTTCCCTTAGTAAATGGAAGCAACAGTATTCAAATAACACAATTATACCTAAACATGGCATCCTTAAGAAGAGCAGGCACACATCATTTCTTAATAATTTGCTATAAATGTCTTTATACAGGAATAAAATCTTCCTACAAAGAATAGTCCTTTGCTCTTATATTGAACTGTGTGTCTACCTTTCTCATACTTGGCAGCATTATATACTTTTAAGTTAAAAAACGGCCATATGATACAAGACCATACTACTCAGCTGGAGTAAATCAGCTCTGCTAAAGCCACAGAGTTGTGTTGATGTACACCAGCTGAACTTCTGGCTAATTTTTCAAAATAAAAGTATTTTGAAGTGACTCAA
Organism: Upupa epops; assembly: GCA_013397515.1. NCBI lineage: Eukaryota > Metazoa > Chordata > Aves > Bucerotiformes > Upupidae > Upupa > Upupa epops. Next base: position 101,145 of record VZRI01002302.1, on the reverse strand, counting down.
ACAACCTTCCTAAGAACCCTGTATGGCATACAAATGTAAATCTCACAAGTCACTGCAACATCCTGATCTCCCAATTTGATTGAAAATAGAACCATCACAGAAGTGATGCATTACATCTCTTTTTCATTTTCTTTGAGGAAGGTGCATGTGAGGGGAAGCAAAAGGCACCAGGGATCTGAGGCTGGAGTCTGTTTCTGAGACTGCCAAGACAACGAAGCAATAGGTTACCTCCAGTTCATGCTGTCTCACACTATCCACCTGAGCCAGCTGAAGGTCATGGCTTTATCACTTGACACTTCAGAGTCATTGACATTTATTTGTAATTGGTTTTTGAGCACGCATGTATTCACAGGAGCTGGCTGCCTTTGGAACTGGTAACAGGATATCAGAGCCTGTCACCAAAAGGCCGCTAGTTTAAAACCAGAACAGTTGTTTTAGCAGCCAAAAGGTGCTAACTTTCTGATAGCTGCTGTGTGGCTTAGATGAAATAAGTTGATGAGTTCAGCCTGGACATGTGTCCCTATCAAAAAATGACTATGTTGCTGCAGCTGTCAGAAAGGACACTTAGTACATATTGTCAACAGAAAGGTCAAGAACTGACAGTGTGACTGTGCAGGTAACCTCTTCCTCTCACCCTAGTCAGTTTTCCAGGAGGAGTCATAGGCATGCTGTTGAAACAGTGTGGGAAATGTTACCCAGCTGCTGCCTTTGCTAGTCATCTTCTGAAGGTTAAAGCATGACATCAGACCTGTGGATGTTTAAACCTCATGCCTTTCAGAATCATTTAAAAAGCCTAAGTGAAATGCTGTGAAGACCTTAATACATAAACATGCAGGGAGACCTATAACAATCTTCGAAGAAAAGCATTTGCAAAACCCATGGCTTAGTACACCTCTCTTACTAAATTTCGCTGAAAATGCCAGCAGGTGCCTAGTGGCAGAATTACTGATTTGTATTTACATTTTTTCCCTGGCATCTATTTTACTGAGTGGGTTTTTTTTTCCCTAGTATCTATTTTACTGAATGCCTCCTAGCTCTATAGGATTTATATTCTTGATTAAGCACCTGCTTCCCACCTAGGAAATAAAAAGTGATTCAGGTCTGTCTGCCCTGCAGAGAGATGGAGAAAAAGATGGAGGTCCAATATTCAGCTACAGTGAACCCCAGTATCACAGTAAACATAATTAGACTTCTTGTCCTTGGCAGCACATAGTGAGGGGTAAAACCTCTCTGTGCTGCAGCAACAGTCTGAGCCCAAGACATCTTGCATTAAGCAGCACCAGCAGAAGCCCAGCAATTCACAAAAATGCAATTTGTCAGGGGTTTCACTGGGCTCTTCCCAATGCAACGCAGACTCAACTGGAAGCAGGTTCACATCCACCTGTTTATGGATGACAGTGCACACATCACTCACAGATGGCACAGGAATATCTTTAAACCAGGTAGCTGAGGAGGCAAAACAACCATCTACCCATGACAACGCAGAGTTCAAAGTTGGGTATTTCCTGAAGTATGTGACCCGTTATTTGATGCTATCATTATTACAGCCAGTTCTGAGTTACCTGTTGCTGCAGTTACAGTGCATAACCCAAGTAGATAAAAGCTGCTGTGGATCTGTGGAGAAGCTACAATCATCTCTCTGGATTTAAGTGCACCTGAACTAGAAGAGACAGGGCTTTACACTACTGAGGTACTGAAAGGGGATTCAAGCCCTGCACTTGTTTCATGTAAAGAGTCATCTCACCATTTCCTGCAAACTGAAAAATATCCTTCCTGTGCCCACAACTGACCACCTAAGCTTTACTGCACTTTTCAGAACAAGTAAAAAGACAGAAATATCTTTTAGTCATCACCTTGGGAAATTTCCATTTCTTTGTTTTTCCAAGGTTGGTTTTACACCTGCACAGATGATCACTGCACTTCAGAACACCAGAGGCTGAAACACATGTACTGTGGCAAAGCAGGATGGTACTGTTATTAACAAAACCTGACCTCTGCAAGAATCTGGTATGCACTTCTCCTGCTGGAAATAGAAATTAAAATTATTTCCTATTTATGGTGAGGCCAGATTTACACAGAATTAACCAAAAGACACCAATAGCGAAAGTAGTAACAGCAGCAACCACTGGCATGACCAGCTAGATCCCATTCTTGTTGAAAGTCCCAACATCAAAAGTGCCTATTTGTTTGCCAAGACACTTCCAGACAGGCCAGCGCCACATAGTTAAACACTGTTTTCCTTTCAAGAGCATTTCCTAATCACAGTTTTCTCCAGTTTCTGAAATTGGTACCATTTTCTTCTGCAGATACACAGTTTTGTTTTATCAGCTGTCCATCATCACTCCATCTTCACTGAATAATTTTTTTGTGGGCTATTGCATATTGCACTTTACATTATTTTTTTCCTATTTTTTAGATGAACAGCTCTCCAGTAGGTGTCTGTAGTGGCGATAGAAGTGTTGTGAGTCCTTGTCTGGATTCCTGTCCATCCCATCTAGGTCACCACTAATGTCACAGGTCAGAGATCCTACTACATTTTAACCAAGAATTTTTATCTAAAGCATCAGACGCAACGGGAGGGGTTAACAAAACCCCTTACTAATCTGCAGGTAATGAAACAACTGACTCAATTTGTGGAAGAAAGCCACCAAGACTTTTTATTTAATTCATTCCCCCCACCATACATCAGAAGAAACCCCACAAAAGATATATAGACATACAAAGTTTTGTCACAGTGCTCCTAAACTGAACTCAGATAAAAATGCCCAGAAAGTCCATTTGTAGAGAGTTCCTGCTTCTGTCTGAAATCACAGCAGTCACCCAATTTCAGTCGTGATCTTCATAATTATTCAAAGTTCAGAATTCTCACAGTCTCTCCAGTTAAACATAGATAAATTAGTAGACCTTGACAGTTCCTCCTGCATTCCTCCTTCAGAAGCAATAACATTTTCACTCAGCAGCAGTGATGTAGCTCCAAACAGACACCAAGATGG
>VZRI01002302.1:86978-98036 GCA_013397515.1 Upupa epops | reverse complement strand
CACACATACACTTTTCAGCTTCTCAAACCCAAACTTTACACTTCTCAGCAGAAAACACCCGAATTAAACTTACAGGTTCTGCTCAACTTTTAAAGCATAATAGTGTCTGGGGAAGGTTTATTAGTGTACTTTGTATTACAGTAGTATGTACAGACTGTTATTAAGCACTGTTCAAACACTGAGCAAGAGAAAGTCCCAACTCTCACATTTCACATGCAAGATTATGGGAAAAGCACTAACTTGTGAGACTGGACAGCAGCAGAGGCAAAGGAAGGCCCAAGGCTTCTTGGTGCCTACTCAGTGTTGCACTCATGAAGCTCATCCATACCACTGAGTGTTGCTGGAATCTCTGACCTGCTTGTATTTTATTAGTCTGTGGTTAGTATGATGCCTAGAAAAGCTGCAGGCAGGATGTGAATAGGAAGCTTTGACAAGGAAAAACTCCTATTCATCTGTTCAATACTTGCAGCTGAATTGGCCACCCCACCACCTTGTCTGGCTCCCCATCCTGATAGAGATCTGGTCAGAAGCATCCATATTCCTCCAGCTCACAGTCTCTACTTACAAATGGTATGTGTGGACAAGAACTGTCTCCCCATGACTGAAAGTTGCTCTGTTCTGGTTAGCTCACTAGAAGCAGCTACATTTAACTACAGGTAGGCTCTTAAGCAGCAGGGCTCAGGCACTCAGTCATTCCTTTACTCATTTCTCAACTTAGAACAAACTTTCAAAATCTATTGGCAAGAGGCCCTATATGTTTTGTACCTGGGCTTGAAAAGTGTTGATCTGTCTAGTTTTTGTAGGCATTCGCAGTTAGATGGAGGTAGCTGCTGTAGGCATGAGTCTACTTTTGTAGATACCTACCTTGCAATACACGAAAACCTTGGCACCAACAGGCACACTACAGATTGTGAGCACATACTTACTTCGTTAGGCAGAAAGGAACATCCCTGGAAACTGTGACATGCCTGTTAGTCTACCACTGGCAAGCTAGAAAACTGAAGACACACTTTCCTTTCTAATTCAAACTGATAGTTTTATTTGGGTTTTTTCCCTTTCATTGTCTTTTACTTCATCTATCACACAGGTAGTATGGTAACTGTTTGAAGCAGCAAACTGGTGGGTTTATCACATCTGACTACTTAAATAATGGTCTTCCACACGTGGTCCCAATTCTGGACAAGAAGCAGCCAGCTGATAGGAATGTTTGCAGTTTACTCACAAATGCTATAGGTAGTTACTCGAGATATCCTGCAGATACGTGACTAACACGCATAGCAGCCTTCTGCCATAAACAAGAAAACAACCCAAACTTTCATATGCAAGATTAATCAAAAATAAACTGCTTTTTAACACCCATAAGTATTTAGCTTTGCTTTAGCACTTTAACCGTGGCAATGACAGGGACCTGAGATTCCTTCCAGTCACATTTTAGCTTTCTTATATTCCATGTTTCTCTTTCTCTCAGACTTCTCTACAGGCAACATTATCCAGATGTAGGAGAAACTAAATATCCACAAGAAAGAGGCTAATGTTTTCGGGATTGATCAAAAGCATAAGGAAAGTTAATCCCCAACTAATTTACAGGCTAAAAATCTGAAAGTATTTTAATTGATTGTCAAATGTCTGAATTGCTACACAATTGCCTGCGATTGCAGGGAACTGAGCGGGGTAAACTGGTAAGCTTGTTTTAATACTGTGGTTTTTCCTATGAGTGATAGTTCAAACAAACCAAATAGAACCTACAAACAGATGAGATTTGCTCATGGGGAACCCAAATGTATTTCTTCATAGGACAATGCGTGCTATTTTCAACAGTCAATTCCATGAAAAAAATACTTTTTATGACCTATGAGACTAATAAACACTAACTCAGCTTGAAAAATGAATTTCAGTTTTCAAATAATCCCAGTGAAATAAGTGTGAAAGACCTACAGATCGAGAATTATTCATTGAAATTATTCAGACAATAGTTTCAAATAACCCACAAATGTGAGAAAACTGCAAACTATTAACACGCAATTCACACACCAGAAGAGAGGCAGAGTTTGAAATAAATTATTCAAGACAGTTTTAATGTTGCTTCTCTCTAAACCATGCTTTACCAACAGCACCTTTATGTGATGGTTTTGGAGGCATATGAGATGAGGACTTTCACACACATTGGTCTATAAGCATGAGGTGCCAAAATTCAGCACCTAATTTGGGGTGTAGCTTTTCTTGGAACACATTTGTAAACAACGGGGGAGAGAGACACTGCTCCAGAAAAACCATTCACAACATTCAGGTTGGGCTCATGTTCTCGTTTGCAATCTGGAGGAGACTACAGGGGGAAAGATGAGTCTCAGCTACTAATTTAGACACTTTATTAGGGATGTAGAGTGAGATGTGTATATTCATTGTCGTGTCACACAGATAACATTGGATAGTGATCATGAAGGACAATTCCCATATACATGTGGGAGCAGAGCAAACTAGTCCACAAGGACTGGCAACACACCACTTTCAGGAAAGTAATCTCAACAGAAAGCCTCTTAGCCTTGCTCTGGGGAGGAGCACTGTCCAGAAAGAGCTGTCAAGTTTCAGCCAAGTAGCAGACATACAGAGCTAGACAAAATCAGTATCAAAATCCTTTGTCTACTTATAGGCAGAAATGCAGTGATTAGTAACAGTACCATTCTCTAGATTTATATGATTGAAATGAAAGCATTCTGATTTTGTTCTGGGGCTTCCTCTACACTCCCAGCACAAGCCTACAACATGTGACTTATGTGGAAAGGAAGCTCTAACAAACCATTCATCTGCTGTGTTGTATTCCTCAACGCTCTGGTTTGCTTTCCTGCTGTGGTCATGACTAGAAACATGGTGTGGTAACTAGGCAGAGCTCACTGGTGACACTCCTTCAGGTCACCTGATGTTGTTGTTGGCAAAATTATATTAGCCTTTGACAACTTACAGTCAAAGATCTTATAGTTCTTTGTTCAATAAGAGCTTTACTAGTGTCCAAGTTTCATGAATATTGTCTCACTAAGCACTCCCTATGGAATTGCTTGAATGGGCTGTTCTTCCTCACTTCATGCCCTAAAACCTGGGGGTTGCATTAGAAGTTGCTCTGATTTGCTAAATAAATCCCTACATCTGCCCATTCACTGTTAGGCAGTGAGATACTTCTGTTACAGTGTCAGGACAAATCCAGCATGACAAGGCTCCAAGAGTTCCAGCTCTCTTTCTGACACAAGTCAAGATAGTAGAAATCCTTTAGGAATAGCTGGCTCCTTAAATTTGTATCTGCTAGAGAAGAAATTTCACGGAACACATTGCCCTGTTTCAGCTCTACCAAATTTGATTCTGCACTTCAGTATCAAACCTCGACTTTAAAACAGACCTTAAACCTGACACAGAAATTGATTCCAATTTTTCCTTCTTGTGCAGGCTGGTTTTTATTTTCACTAAACCAGTTTCCTCTTCTTTGCTGGTGGGATCTGCAAATATTTAAAGAGCACCTAAATTGCTCACCAGGCTCAGTTTAGCTAGAAACAGATTAGGCACGAAAAAGAAAAATCAACCCTTTACTTTTGGACAGATTATCTTCCTAAAGCTGTCCAGGGAAGGTGGAATGCCAACTCCCACCCCTGCCACACACAGCTGGGATTAAGGCAGAGGAATTCACAGTCTCCATCAGAGAAACACTTGAAGGCATTTAAGACACCCTGTGAGCACCAGCTGGAGTTTTCAGCAGAGGTTGTGGTTCCAGTATGTGAGAAAGGGGATTGCAGATTAAAACAAACAAGGCAGTTTAAGGGAGCATTTGTAAAGAGTTCCCAGTGTAGACAACCCTTCTTCACTGATAGTTGTGTCTCAGGAGGGAGAATGGAGTAGGCACTTGCTCCAAAGCCTGGGATGCACAAAAGGAAAGCAGAACAGTGTCTCAAAATTGTGAGCAAATGTTGCTGCCATCTTCAGATCCTTGCCAGACTGTCATCAGGGAATGCCACATGTGTGTGGCAGACCTCACACCAGACACAACTGTTGGCAGATCCTTGTAAATGGAAGGCTAGCATCACTCTTCTAGCACTTAGCTTGGAAGGGATTAAAAAGAGGAAACTACTTAAATGCCAAATACACATGCACAGATCTTTCAGAGCACAGGAAGTGCAGGAGCTTACAAAAAGCCTCATGTCTCATCTCCCTTGGAGTAATAGCTTGTTGCTGTGGGTTTATGTGTCCCAAAGACCAGAGGATGAACACAGTTTGTAAACTCTGTGCACAACAACCATCCTTCATATATGCAGAGACAAACACTTGCTAACATTAACTTCTATTCCTACACCTTGCTTTTGCTCCTACAAGAGACAAAGGTTGGGCCTAGGAGCAGTGGCCTCCTAGTGTGGTGGGCAGCTGAAATGGGGAGAAACCTGAACATACTGTAAAGTCAAAGGCACCAAAGATCTTTCCCATCCATCATCTCGTTTAGAGCCCAACCATAGAATAGATTCAAACTCAAAGGCTGGACTCCAGGAAAGAGCTGCGCTCATGTTTGACGGGCATGAGTTTTTCTTCATCGGGAACATAAGCCACTTGAACAAATCAATCATGAGGTACATTTCCTTCTCAGCTTGCCATGGGCTGGCACCAGCATAAAGTATTGCAAGCTTTTAAGAGTTTAAATTAAAACTCCACTCCTAGTCAGGCTCAACTATGGAGACATAGACAGCATGTCTGATGCCATGTGAGCACCCTTCACCTGTGTGTATTTCTGAAGGACCAGGGAAGTATTTTTTCCCAATCAACACCTTTTCTCTGGTGTGAAATGCCTCAGATGCATGGAGCTTTTTACAATCACTGCCATATTCCTCTCAAAAAGGCAAGGACTGTCATGTTCGCCACAACATATGAGACACAGCTTCCCACTGTGAACGGGGCCTAGTAACACTAGAAGAAAGCTATTTGATTTGACACCAAACTTTTATTCTGCTATATTAACATAACTCCTATACTTCTTCATCTTAGAACTCAACACTGAGAAACCACAAAGTTCCTATGGAGCTGGATGCTAGGCAAACACATGGCAACCTTGCATTGCCATAAGATCAGCAAGAAAAATCCAGCATTGACCTCCCAGTCCCAAAATTCTCCTCAAAATACTGCACAAGGTTATTGCACTGTCCAAAATCACCCCAAAAGCATGTAATAAATTGCTAGTTGTTACATTTCCCCATCTTTCCTGTAAAAACACAGTGGTTATTTATAGGGAAGGTCTCACATGTGGACATACTGTGTGGCAGCAATGCTCAGTCCCCCTGCTTCAAAGGCAGACAGTGACAGTGATGGTACTGTCTCTATCACTGTGTGACTTATTGCTCCATTACCAGCCTGGACTTGAAATGCTGCTCAGACTGCAGAAATAACAAGACAGATAGGTCTTTATGAAATCTATACTATTAACTCTATTTGTTTTGCCATGAGTTGACAACTTTAGTAAATTGCTCATAATTGGCTATCAAGGAAAAAACAGAGCTCTGCTCTCCATTATTATGGTATTGATTTTCAATAATTGCTTTATTTGTGGGTAGGGGGAGTGGACACATTGCTTTTGTATTGTAAGGGAGACTAGAAAGAAGCTAGCTGTGTGGATCTGCTTTGCGTCTGGATCTTTGCTGTGGCCCAAAAACATAGCATGCACATCATAAGTAGCTGAAGCAAAGATTTTATATTTTTGTCTTTGGCATTATATTTCAGCATTAAAAGGAATGCATGGAATTAGCCATGCAGCTAAACATGATGGTAGCCCTGTAGGATATTCGTGTTAGTCAAAGGCTGAAATACATTAACATTAAAAAACTCCATAGGGTTATTTTAAATATTCATTAGGAAATTTACAGGCTTTGGTGTAACGGCTGAGGACTCTAATGTTTTTATAATTGGAAGCCAGGCCAGTGGAAACTTTCTCAGCCATGGGTAAAAAATGTGGCCCAGTTTCTGTTCCTATGTTAAAGATTTCTGATTATGCCCTCCAAATATCAATCCCCTGAACACAGCTGCCCACATACAAACCTGATATTCCACTGTTGTTATGTGGCATCATTCATTATCAGCTGTTTTGCTTAGTGCTCTTTTTTCTTAAAATATGCAATCATGCCCATGGCCCAAAATACAGCTCTCTGCTCTTCTTGTTTCAGATGAAAGGCACAACATTGCTGGGAAAAATTTAAGGAGTGTCTGGTGTCTCTCAACAGGTAAATGATTTGGAAAATTTGCTGACAAAGCACAAGCATTTAACATAAACCCAGGGAAGCTGTCAGCACACTTATTTAGAGATGACTCATTCAAAATTCAATTAGCGTGATATTACAAACTGATGCAGGAAAATAAAGCGTCTCTCTGGCACTTTATTATTGTTGTTAGTAGTAGCACTGATAGTGGTAGTATTACAGTCTTCCTTTTCTTCTTATTTGTCTTTTTCTTAATATTTTTCTTTCATTTTGTCCTTCTTTTTGTTCTTCTTTTATTTTTCTCTCTTGTTTTTAATTTATAATATTTAAGCTCTAAAATAGCCCAAAAGTCAGCTTTCCTTCAGTTTTCTGGCCTCCCATTTCTATGGGCATAAAAGAACCACCCGAATTCTCGCTTCCTCACTTTCTTGTTCCATAGATGTCAAGTGATCACCATGAAAGAGTGGGAAAGGAGAGTTCAGAAGATTTACCCCTCCCAGGAGATCTTTTCCCAGATTTGCTATAAAACTCAGTGTAATCTTTGATCTTCCAGTTACTTGTACTCTTCTCTGTTACTTGAAACCCAGCATTATTATTAAGCTTAAGTAGATTGCTTTAAACTTCTAAAATATTTACTCTCATGCCTCCCGATGGGATGTTAACAATAAAAAATAGCGAGGGCTTCTACATTTGTTTTTACTTTACATAAACGAATTAAGCAGTCTCTACTAGGCTCGTTTAGACCCACAATAATGTAAACTAAAACAACAAAAAAGAGCCTCCACATCCATGTTTACAGAATAGAAATCCTACAGTTTTTGGAGGAAGAAGTTTAGAGAAAGTGCTTAACTCATCTTTATTCTCTCGACTGTGAGCAAACCTGGATAGGTCACTCTGTTCATAAGAGAAATGTGTGATACCAACAGCTTGGTTGTTTGCTTTTGTATTTTTTCAAGTGAGTTCAAAGGGACTCACTTGATTGTATCCCTTCCCCCTCCCCCACTCTTCATCCTTCATAACCATTGTTTAATGAATTTTTATTAGAAAAGCATGGCTGCACTTATAAAAAAAATCTTTCTTTGAAACCAGGAGGAGAGTGTGTTTTCCCTGGCATTAGCCTGTTAGTTTTTAATATCAGGTTTGCACTGGAGTTGACTCCTGGTGCATTTTGGAACCATAAGCCAACAAAGTGAAGCTAATGGGAAAGGAAATAAAACAGGAGAAGAGAGCCCCTTTTGAAGTGTGGACAGGAAATCTGCACAATTCTCCTCCTCCTCCTTCTCCCTCCATCTTCCCCTACCCCAATCCCATGCAGTGGTCTCTTCTCATAAAGACTGAGTTTTGCTCACGTTTTTGTTTAGAGAATGGCATCTAGAAAAAACACTAGCTTAACTCAGCTTCTCAGGTAGCAAAGCTCTTGGAAAAAATATTCCCTGGTATAAAAAAGACAAACAAACCAGCAAACATAAGGAAATCATTAAGAATTCAACTCTGTAGTTTTAGACAAGGTAAAAGGTCTTGCCTTCCACCATGCTTTGCGCTAGAATATGCCTCCCATAAAGCCCCTGAGAACCAGCAACATATCCAATACTTCTGTGTTCAGTGAAGGTACCAGAGCATGTAATGGGTGCCTCAGAGAACTAGTCATACTCCCTCGTGTTAAAAACACAAAGACCTTGCTAGGCAGAATCACCTTTCACTTTGAAACGGCATGTTAGTGATACAAAGAAATAGCAGACTTGGCCCTAGCTACAGGTCCCAGGCTGGAACTGACAATCTCAAAGATCTTTTCCAGCCCCAATAATTCTGTGTTTCTGTGATTTACTGTAGCTCATTCTCCACTGACATCTGTCATGAAGCTCAATTTGCTTACTGTGAGAAGTCTGAGTGATGCTGGTTTTTCTTTCTCTTTTTCTCTTTTGTGAGGATTTAGAAATTTGTCTACTCAGTTACCTACTTTGACACTTTTTGTGACACTTATGTTATCTCAGATTCTCAACTATTTAACAGAGATTGAGTACTAGAATACCTATTTTGTTTGTAACACTGCAACTTAGAAAGCCATAATCACACTTTTCTATCACACAGCATTACTTACGGGGAATACACAGTGGGGAGAAAGCAGATTTTGCAGCACTGGGAGCAATCAAACTATCAAGAGACTTGAAAGAGATGCAATGGAAAGTGAAACACTGTAGATTTTAGAAATGGAATACAAGAATCACTGAATTTCTAGTGTTTGCTATCCTTCAACTCAACAGCTATGATAATGTAAAGTGATACTACAAGAACCATGGAAATGGCTAAGAAGGGAATAGAAAAAGATAGAAATGCAATGTAAGCCAATAATCAGGGTTAGCATTCTGCCACCACGGTCCAAAATGGTGTAGTAGAAGATGTTTTCATCAATGCTAGAAATTCATCACCTTGTTCTAACTCAAGCCAGTATTTCCTAGAGTGTATTTGCTAGTATTGAGTCACTTGTACATTTTCTTGGGTGTTACAGCAAAAGCATACTTGGGGCATCAGCTACTCCATGTGCAACAATCACATGCAGGAAATAGACTATGAGCACAATATATTTGTCAACCACAGGATGCTTGCAGCAACTCTTTATTGCAGTTCCCAGAGGTATCTGGACTCCTAGCTGTAATAAACACAGGAGAAAAAGGGGGTCTTAACCTCCAAGTGCACAGTCTTTCTCAAAACCAGCTCCTTCATAAAACTAATATTATGGCCTTGTGTATTAAGACAGGTAAATAGTTTTCTCTCCAAGAGAGTGAGCATGAGATAAACCCTGCTATTTCAAACTGCAACAGGGTGTATTTAGAGTAGGCATTAGGAAAAATAGTTTCACAGAAAGAGTAGTCAGGCCTTGGAACAGGCTTCCAGGGAGGGGATCTCTGAGTCACCATCCCTGGATGAGTGTAAAGGTCATTTAGATGTGGTGTTGGGGGATATGGTTTAGAGGTTGACTCTCTAGAGTAGGGTTGATGATTAGACTTGATGATCCCAAGGGTCTTTTCCAACATGAATGATTCTTTGTTGCTGGAACAGGGCCTGGCAGACTTGTTGAAATACCCCTTGCAACAGTTTTGACAAATTATTAATGACATGTTCCAGTGTACATTTCTCATCAAGGACTGGACATGCCTATATGCTACAGGGATAACAGAAATGTAGTATGAAATCTGTATTTAACAAATAACAGCCCATCTAGAGATTGTGCTATATATATGAAATGCTGCACACTTTAACTTGCCAGGTGCTTTTACAATCCTTCACCAAAGAACCCATCATTATGCAGTAGTTGTGCAACGTTTTTTTTCCATTGATGGTGCTGAAATATCATTGATCATCTTCTGAAGATAACTGTGTCAGTGAACTACCCTGCTTTCCTGTTAAAGCCGACTACAAGAAAATGGGCATTTACAAGACCCAACTCATTTCCTCCAAAAGCAGATGCCATATGAATCAGACCCTAAAAGTGCTTATTTATTTCCATTACCTACAGAAAGATGATTAGTGACCAGCTCAGATGTAGCTGTCCAGAGGAGAGAAGGCTGAAGCAGTGATTTCCATCCCTGGGGACCAGATCTAAGCAGGGTTTTAAGGAAGGGTACAAGGTGCTGAGAGAAATATGCCTGAAAAAGGCTGGAGTGTTGGTGGAGCTATGGCAACAGAGTTTGATCCAGGCCATGGAGCTAGCAAATCTATTAAAATTACACAAACACTCCTACAGACTTCCATGTGTGTCCTCAGCACCAAGCTCAGCTTTAACACACTAAGTGGGCTGACCCAGTCTGCCTCTACAGTGTCACTGCCTCGGTCTGTAACCTTGGTAGCAGCCCTGTGTAGCACTGATCATCCCTGCTGCCTGCAAGAACTGCAACCAGGAGGGTGTGTTCAGGTATGGAGGGAAGAGACATGATTTGGAGACCACTATGATCGCTTTAGCCAGGAGATCTGGAACTGATAACACAGAGAAGTCTAACTGTGTATGTGACAGCTTTGTGTGCCACAGTGGACAGCTCGTCCTGCCAGACTCCAACTGATGGCAGTCATCATGCTTAAAAGATTGCCCCTTCTTGCACTTAAGATGTGAAGACATCAAACCCATTAATAGGAACTAGCTGAGCTTTCTGGTGGAGCTGTTTGTCTCTGTCATTGGCTTTACTCAGAGCCTTTACCTTCCAATAAACTACAACAGTTATGTAGGAATTAGGCAATCTTGACATCTTGATTTAAATAAAACCCACTAACATAAAAATCTCACTCTTTAGTGTTTTCAGTAAGGCTTGTACTATATTAAATAATAATGACCATGATACAATCTGTAATGGTTTAGCAAGAGGGTCTAAATCAGTTTGGGCTGGTGTCTAATTCCAGCACAACATGCAGCTCTCACAGAGAGTTCAAAAGGCAATGAAGCAACTTTGCTAGAAACACAACTGTTTATTGAACCCATCACCAAGAAGAAAAGGAAAAATCACCAAATAAGTAAAAGAATCAGAAAAGTAAAACAGAAACTGTATCACAGTGCCTTTACACACACTCTGAGAGAAATGGGAGACAGCTAACACATCGGGTTTTGACCTTAGATGAGGTCTGCAGTAAGAGAGTGTACACTAACACTCATAACCAACAGCCACCAACACACACACACATGCACACACACTCACACCCCACATTCCAGAAGGGGGGGTGGGGGGGTGGGGAGGGGCAGAAATACAGCACAGTGCTTGCGGAAAAGTTCCTTTTCCCGATCCTCTTGCAGACATTAGCACTCTGTGACATCTCTGGTATACTTCTAACTCCCGTTGGCTCGGGGCTCTTCTTTGAGGCT
>VZRI01002302.1:43570-86328 GCA_013397515.1 Upupa epops | reverse complement strand
CCCTGTCTTTGAAGATGTGTCACAGCAGGAGATGTCAAAGATGGCGCAGATGACCAGAAGAGGGAAGGGAAGAAGAAGGAAGTACCTTCCCTTTATGGACTCTGTCCACCAATCACCTGTAGAGTCCAGGTGTTGATGCAGGAGGCCTGCTAGGAAAGCTGCCTCCAGCTTCAAAATGAAATGCTTTTTCGGCATAAAAGCACCACAACTAATAGTTGAAAATTCAGCAATTTTCAAACCAGCACACAATCTAATCCCATCTCCAGCATATCAGATAGACAGGAGCCAACAAGTCCATCTTCAGACCAGAGGCAGTTATGGGAAAGCTGCTGAGCGCTACCACAGGATGAGGAGGTCTTTGGCAGGGAAGATGTGTAGTTGCAGGTACCAGTTTGGAGATGGCCCTGCATTTCTAGCCCACATTTGAGAAGGCAAGCTGTGTTTTTGCAGCTGGAGCTTGTGTGAAGTATTGTTGGTTCCAAAGCTGCAACTGTATGTTCTTGTTAAGACTGACATTGCAGTCCCACAGCATTTAATGTATGTGTATGTAATGAAGCATGAAAGGCCACATGCCTGTTCAAGACAGCACAGGGGTTTCAGTAAGGTGGCTGGTTAAAGGACCTGCTAGCAAAGCAATGAGAGTGTGTACCTGTTAGCACCACCAGGGGAACCCAGCAGCAGGAGGCATTTACCGCCAGGAAGGATGCTGTTGTGCTGAGCACATAGATGTGACTTCTACAAGCTCAAGGAGGCAAGTTGGACCAGCTTCATTTCCTGGCTGTCAGATTCTCCCTGTGTTACAAAGCAGTCTAGGTTTACCTTATACTCTCTATTCCTTAATTTATCTTCAGTAGAAAAGAAGTAATAATTCTTCCCATCTCCCTGTGATAGACCATCACTCATGTTTCTGGGGTGAGTGGAGCTCTGAAAGAACCTCAGCTGATAATCTTCAAGTGGTTGATGGAAAGTTAAGTATAAGACTGGGACAGGGTCTACCTGCCTCAGGAGACTCTTCTCCACTGCTCAAGCAGGGGCAACAAAATATGTGGATCAAGAGAATTATATAAAATCAGAGTAGAACTGAAGGTTACATATCCAACAATTTATTAAATAAGTGGCAAGGTATACCCACTTGCAGGAGTAAGGGGAATTATTCCACAATGTTGGCTTCAGGAGACTGAAGGAACCGTCACCTGATGATATTTTAAAGTACTATGCAGATATACTTTGTAGGGAGGGGGCAGTAAGCACAAAATGAAAACTTAAACAATCCCCTAAAAAAACCCAAACACTAAACATGTGAAAGCTTATGAAGAATTAGATGATGTGAAAAACACTAAAATCAAAGCAGCAGGTAAAGCTGGAAATAAGTTATCTTTACTTAAAATCTCTATGTAGCACACTGACGGTAATGCTTCATTTCCTGTAGACTGTAAGTAAATCAAAGCCTACTTTGGGTTTCCATATCTGTCTAAGATCTCATCTCCAAGAATGTATTATTTTGGCATTTCCCACATTGGAATTACCTCTGGTCCAAATTTGGGTAATAGAATATGATAACATATTAACAAGTAATAAGCATGACATTTTTATCCATTATAAAATGTAATACTGAGAGAGAAAGAAAAAAACTCCCAAAACCAGGATTTCAAAAGTAATCAGCAATAGAATCTAGAAAACAAAAGACTTAGATCACAAGAGAAAAATGAAAGGCAACTTTAGCTAATTGGTGGCACTTTTGCAGAGAAGGAATGTAAGAAAAACTGCATACCTATTCAGGAAAAGTAAAACAGATGTGTGAACTGTCTGACTGAGCTATTGTTTTAACTTCATAATTTAAAATAGCTGACTTGATTTCATTTTAACAAGGGATTAGTTTAGCAGACAGCTTGGATTAGCAGCAACGTATATAAATAAACATGCTACTCTTAAAATTTAAATACTCAATTTACAAGATTCAGGACAACAAGAATCAAGAAAATGCAGGTCTTGAACTTTTTGATTATAGAGCCAAAACACATGCTCATTCCACAGACACAAGAAATTAGCAAGAGCCCTGACATGAAATAATGTAATACTAGAAATATTCGTGATTATGACTTCACTGAGAAGTGACTCAAGGACTCCTCTATGCCCTTATCACAGAGGTTTACAAAACATTCTACACCTACGCTATTTTAAGATAAAAAAGGATAAGGTTATACTTTACTCATATGAATGGAAAGGATAAGCATATACTTTCTCATATGAATATATAAGGAGGAACCTGACATGAGTCAGAAATCATGGGTTGGGTAGTTTGTAATAAAAGATGCAGGTTGCTTTAACCATAGTAGTTGGGGGGGGTAGCCTGTCTCTAACTAAAGAAAGCCCTTTTATAATATGCTTTTCACACAGCAACAGAAATCAGGATCAACAGATCTGAGCAGAGGAGGTATCTGGGCTGGTAACCAAAAAGAGAGTGAGAACTGTGAGAGAACAACTCTGCACACTTATATAGACCTTGCACTAATTTATAAGTCAAATAGGCACAGATACGTGGAGCATTATATAGGATCTTGTGCAGTCCTTTCGAGCACTGCCAAGCAGTTCTGATGTCATGGAGTTTTGTGTAGAATCTGTTAGAGATGCTGCTACAGGTCCTCTATTTTTTTACACCACTGAAGTCAGTAAAAGCTTAAGCCCACTACTGGTTTCAGTGCACTTTGATTCTTGCCATCAGGTTAAAGATCTGCACTTGGACATACAGAATCACAGAGACAGTTCATCTGCAGAAGATGAGCAGGGTGCTCCCATGTGTAGCAGCCACCCTGGTTACTACAGGAGTTTTCAGTTTTCCCTGAATTCCTACATATGCTGCCTATAAGGCTAACCGTGCTGGAATGGTCATCCTTGAGAAAAGTACATCAAGGAGGAGGAGGGTATGCTGATATCCAGGACAAATAGGCTGAAGCCAGAAGGCTTTAATTACAGCAAGGTAAATTTGAGCTAGGGATTAAAATCTAAGCTACAGATACAGAAACATTGTGAGGACTTCATAAATGGAGGTCTGTGAAATGCGTTAGACATTTAGACATACATCTGTGGGAAATGTCTGAGGAAAACAGAGCCTGAGCTATATCTAAGGTTCCTCCTTTTTTCATAGAGTAACATTCATCTGATTGAGTACTAACAAACGCATGGGCTACTCATCATCAGGCGTATGTCAGGCAGGTCTAAAGTGTATGACATCCAGAGAATTTACAATTCAAACTAAGAATCTTTAGCAAGAATTTAACAATTCCACATCTCTCTGGAAACACAGCTACAAAAGATTGTTCCTGAAAGAGCTTGCAGGTGCAGGAAAGCAGAAGAAATCAGAGAATGTCAAACCAGAGACACGTATCTCCTAGCAAGATAAATTGCAGGTAAATGGACAATATAGCAAAGAAGAAAGTAAGCACAATGCAAGGGGAACAACAGCAAAGGTCATATGAGGGCCAATCTCCTATGAAGAAACAAAAAAACAGTGACATCGAAGAGGAATAATCAGAACAGAAAGACAGACCCCAGTGATACATAGTGAATTCACAAACATAACCTTTGAAAGGTCAATGAGAGTAACATAACTAATACAAGTTTTTTTTCTAGATCTGTCACTAGTCATGACATCGGTGTCCTTCTCCAACACAGAGCATAGTTTCACGAAGCTCCAAAATCTTCTCAGGAGGCTGGTACAGAGGGAATACAAAACAAAGTAACAAGGTTTAGCCTCAGCATTTTGGAAAAGGAAAGTAGGAGAAATATGTTGATGGCATCCAGAGAGGTCTTTGGCCTTAGTAGCACCTGCTCATATCTTAGGCTGAGTAAAAGGTAGTATCTGAATACTCTTGCCTCAAAGAGAACTGATCTAGCAAAGAGAATAAAGAACAGAGAAAATATATCAAGAGTAGAGTTATTTTATGGAAAATATAAGCTCAGGCCATGGCTGCTCCGTCCAGAAATGTTCATAGAAGCTGTGAAGTGACTCTATTTGGAAGCATCCTGCTTAGTATGGAAAAAAATAACATGATTCTTCATGGCAGGACAGTGTATAACTCTGAATAGAGGAGAGCAGCTGATGCTCTGAATAGAGGAGAGCAGCAGAAGGCCCTCAGCCATCTTTGAGAGCAAAGGCAACACAGAAGCTTCATCAGAAAAGCTGCTTCTGACAACAGAGGAAAAACAAAATGTCTACACATCAGTTCATCTTCCTAAGAAAGGAGACTGCTGCCTACAGGCTGATTGCATAGAAGATCCACAAGTTGAGCTTTGAAGCCACACGGAACTTTGCCCAATAGCCCACTGAATTGTTAGTAACCATACAGAGACTTCACAATAACTCTGTAAGGTCTTCAGATTCTTGAGGCTTCATCTGGACTTGTTTTCACCTATCTGAAGTTTTTTCCTAGCTCTATCAGCACCACTTCATAACAAAATGTATTGCTTCATTTTCTTCCATTTGCTATAGCTCTGGAGAGATTTTCAGAGTTGTTTGAGGCAGCAATATCTTTTCTTAGTTATTGTAAAGTAGTTAGTCTGGGTAGAATGAAATATCTATGAGCCTAGGCGTTGTTGAAGAATACAGGTGACATGAGCGAAGATGCTGGAGACCCTTGAACTATTAATTATCAGTGGTCAATTACTGAAGTACAGTGGCAGTTCAGGCTATCACATGACCAACACCCATGTCTTAAGTCCATGATGGGCAGGTGCTGTTCCTTTCACAGCAAATCAACTCTCCATCTGTGCCACAGTCACCATCAGAATGATAAAAACACATCTGAGCTGTTGCATAAGAGACCTCCATGACCCAATCTCAAGTACCTCATGTGCAACTCAATGCAACAAGAAAGTATCACAAGAGTGTTTTTGTAGAACTTCCAGGCCACTCACTTCTCATGAATGAGGCTTTCCAGGGAAAAGGGTAACGTTTTGATCTGTTTTCCACAGTTCCTTCACTGGGAAATTGACAACTATCAGCTCATCTCTTCATGAGGAAGGCTGAAACTCTGAAATGGGGTTGAAAATAACCCTGGAAAAGAGAAACTTAGGAAATTGAAACATGAAGCAGATCTTTATGACCTTTGCTTCAGCTAAGACCAAGAAGAATTAGTCTAAGCTTCCCTTCTATCCATGGTCCACCCCAAAATCCCACCTATAGAGCACTTATCCAAGCACAGCTGACCTTGCATTCATGTAGCATGTGTGTTGGAAGGGTAGCCTTCAGGATGCCTGTCCTCAGGGTAGGAATGTTCACATCCACATTCACATTTTTCACAGTATGATGAGAACTGCACTGAAGATCCGCACCCTGTTCTTTTCCTCCATGGCACACCCTTTCGTGATGCAACCTACAAGTACCAAATAAAACCATGGAGCAGGGAGTGAGGCACTATTTGCACACACTGCCCATCTCACTCCAGCCTTGCAAATCAGAAAGCAAAGGAAAAGCATGTTTTTCCTGAGTAAAGACTAGGAGATGTGTTCTAACACTAATTAAAATGCGCTATCATTTTGATTTGAACCACCACCTTTGATACCAAACTCAGCAATTTTATGTAGTGGGTTTGAGTGGAGATAAAAAATTAATGTGTTAAATAATTTAGGCATCAGAGAGAGTCCCATGACCATAATATAAACATATTGATGTTGACAAGAAAACATTTATTATTAATTTTACATAAGAGCTACAAAGTTCCAGGTGCATTTCCTAATTCATGTCAAACTTTGTAGACACACAGTTTTATGGTAATTAGAACTTATTTATTTGTATCAATGTACATCTATGTTAAGAAAAACAATAAATATACAGAAGAAGGAGGATTGGTTTGTTGTCTACATCTATTTGGCCTGAACAAGCATTCTTTGTAAGCTTTCAGTGCTGCTGCAGTAAATGAGTAGGTGTTTACAGGAATACAAAAGGTATTAACTAAGCTTTTTTGGAACTGTCATGGCACATTTCCTATAAAATCCTGAACAGTTACTGACTAAAATGTAATACCTAGAATTATTATGCCCTTTACAGACTATATATGTGTAAATATAGAGGTTATGTGTGTGTATATATATATACATACTGTAAGTACATTCCAGAGGCTATATGTATGTCTGTAAGATAAACACAAGTGTGGCAAATACCAAATCTGCAAAGATTTTATGTATTTTTGTTGCTTTTTATAATCACTCGGCAAAGGGCTGCCCTTGTGGTTTCTTCACATTATGGATCTTCAAGCAGACTCTCATTTTCTGAATGCTGCAACTTTAAATGAAGAAATCCCTCATTTAAATTCCAACACAGTTATTACAGTAAGTTACTGTGCTTGCTCACTTTATGATCTGGACCCAAATTTCCAAACAAAGATTTTTGTGCCAAAATTTTAGACCCCTAAATTTTGTGAGAAAAACAGCACAGTTTTTCTTTTAACAAAAACAGCACCGTTATATTTGTTTTTCTTATGCAGCATTTTTCTGTTCTGAAATAACAATAATGGAAGCAGAACAGGCTGGCCAGTGCTAGCAGCAGAGAAAAGCTGCCTAGAGGCGGGAATAAGGTAGTCCTTAGGTGACATTAAGATGCTGGGAATAGCTCCAGTGAGCAGAGTGAGACTGCAAGGAGCCACAGCTAGACCTCCTTGAACTTGGGAGCTGCCTGAATGGTTCTGCCTTGCCACCATCACTGAGGCTGCTGTAAACTCCAGAGGGGACCTGGGTTGGAAGAGCAGAGACTCAACAGCTCTCCTCAGCCCCAAGCACAGCACAGCTCAGCCAGCCCAAGAGAGCCATCCATCCACATTATGCAGCTTGTGTATAATAAAACATAACTCACACATTTTTAGATCATCAGCTGAAGTATTAAAACAGGCACCATGCTGAGAAAATAAATACAAAAATCATGAGTGGAGGAGACAGCACAATCACAGAGCAAAATCAGAACTATTCCTTCTTCTTTTTTTAACTTGTGTAATTAAAGACTTCCTCAGCATGGACACAAAGGGAGTATTTAATGTGAAAATTAAAAAAAAAAAAAAGATTTAAAGGTTTAATATACCTCCAGGAAAAAAAAATAAGTTAAAAGATTTCCATTAAAAAAAATAAAGATCCACAAATGGCTGGTAGAACTCCATAAAGCAGATGGAACTTGTTAATAGTCATGCTCTCCTGTGACTTGAGTTCCTAGAATCTTACTATGAATTTTGTACAGATACCCTTTAAAACAAGTGCTAGCTAATATCATTGTGGCCTGCTAGGCTAAAATGTTTTGAAGACACTGTGGCACCTAGAGGAAATCAACACTCCTGACATTTAGGCTTCAAGAAAAAAAAGGTTTTCATTTCCATTTCTTAAAAATAAAAAAACTAAAACACTTAATCAGTAACAGTGACTCAGTATTAAAAACCAACAGTATTCTTTTCCCTCTGCTCTGCACATATAGGTCCTCTGAGATACCAGAGTTAATGAATAATAGTAGTAATGTCTTTACTAGCCAATGCTACTTCAATACCATGGAAAAAAGTATGCCAGAAAGCAGGTTTTACAGAGGTGGATTCAACAAACCTTCTGGATCTAAACCGCCAGAATTTTGCAGGATGTTGATAAAGAGAGAGTCTAAATGTCTCTGTTTTGATCACAGCCTCCCAAAATACCCAGCAGAAAACATGCTTTCTGGCACTGCAATCAAAATTCATATTCAGAATTTGGTCACATCTTTCTGGGAAAAACTAAATATAGTTAATAATAATTCAGAGCTGTGCAGAAATAAGGGCATTACTTTCCTGCAAGATTTTGTCTCAAAGCATCAAGGTTGAAGGTCCTACTGTGGACCATGCAGTAAACTGTCTAATCTTACAGCTCCCCATTTCCTTCTTTGCACAGGAAGAAAGTAGCTTGTGCCATTCCGAGCAATCCCATCAACACACCAACAAAACATGAGCTTGCTTCAGGTAGGATCCTAGCAGCTTTCTTGTCATGGCACTACACATTCAGCAGGGTTTATTGTATAAACTGGAGGACCTGACCAGTGAGCCCCATGAGACCAGCTAGCTTCAGGATTGCAGCACATCCACTTTCAGATACAGTGGGAGTGAACGCAAAACCATTTGCAGTGGAGACTACCTGAGCCCCTATCGTGATGCCAGCATGAGGATTGATGAAATTGCATTTAAACTGGAGGTACTTTGTTAAGAAAGTCATAGGGTGTCTTCATTAAAGCTAAGGGTGAGACCGTGTTTTCACAGACCCTCAAAATATACCAAAATTTGGGAGTCAAGATTTGCTGCCTGAGCCATTACCTACTTGCTAGAGGTAAGATTGGATTCTCGTCTTCCACCTTCAAAATACAGCAAGATCAATGTTTTGTGCTAGCCTGGACACTGGAATAGCCAAGTTCTTCTGTCTGTGGTAGGGAAAGCTCTTTCATTTCCCCATGCCTCTGCTCCTTTATTAAAGAGATGTGGTAGGAGGAGTTTTGGCTTTAAGCATTTCTCCTCCCACATAATTTTTTGTCTTGCTCTGGGTTTGTTCAAGGCCCAGCAAGCCTAAGAGCCTAAGCCATTAGAGCCTAAGTAAGGCTGTAATAATAGAACCCTTGGGAAAGGTGGCACTTCCATGTCTGCAGGTGTTGAAATACACTGAGATCTCTGTCTCATTAGGTCTGTTTACCAGGCTCATTATTGCCTATGTGAAGGAAGTCAGGCTCTGAGTTTGGACATAGCATCCCAGAAGCACTGCCACACTTGACACACTCTGTCTGTTAGTCTTAGCAGAAAGACCAAGAACTGGAAAAGATATGAAAACTGACTCTACGGGGCCCTGCAAAAGGTCATCTGAGGTCAGATCAGGGTGGTAATATGGGGAAACATGCTCTGCTGGAGCTCATCCAGCACCCCATTCTGCAAGGAAAACTACAGTCTTTAGGGCTGCCACTTTCCTTCACAAACACTAAATTCAGACAAACATTTTGAAAAAAAACAATCTCAGAAAAAGTTAAACTAACAAACTCTAAATAGAGAAAGGTGTTAAATTATGTGTGGTCTCATTCTTGTGCTTGCCCTGACAAACAAAATGTGGCCAAAAAAGAATTGCAAGCTATGAAGCTGTTAAACTTTCCTTGGACTCTTTATTTTAGATTCCTTATGAAGGAGTTGATAGACTGGATACATTGGCATGCTGTAGGATGGACACCATGAGGAGAAAGGAGAAGAGTGATTCTCTTCTTTCTACACACATACACACACACAAACATATGTGTACACACACTGCCATTGAAATGAATGAGCCCTTTCATAGGAAACACAAGTCTTGTTGGTTTATTAGACTTGGAATCAAGTCACACCATTTCAACCTGCCAGGGTTAAGTTGTATGTACTAGAAAAATGTCTCACCTGCAGTACCTGTCATCCTTTTTCATATTAACCTAAGCTTTACAATTTCTACTGTCTATGGATTGAATTCTGAAGACTTTTTGCAGCCCCAGAATTGTGCTGGAGGAGTTTTTCTGCCTTCTATCACAGCCACTGGGACTCATCACCTCCTTAGGAGGCAGGCGGTGTTTCCCGCAGGAATGACTGCCAGCGGGAGGACCGACATTCCTTGAGGTTCCCCTTTCAGAGACTTCTCAGAATCGTTCTCTCTGGGTGGGTTGGCATCTCCTCTGCTAGCAGGAGCAAACAGCCTATCTCCTGCAGGGTCTTAGCCAATCAATCATAGATAGAGGGCAAGTTGCCCCTAGGCTGTCTTCTGGCCCTCAGTAGCTCTTCCCCCTGTGGTCTTCAGTGCTACTTGGAAGCAGAAGTTCTGGGAATAATCCTCTGTCTGCATCCAGCTGTCTGTGCACTGCAACAAGAGCCTCACAGTGCCCTGCCAAACTGATTGACCTTTGAAGGCACAGCCCCAAATACCACACGTTCCATTCCAAGGCAGAATGTAAGGACAACTATAATTAAAACGGTTATTAATGCAAACACATGAAGTCACAATTATAACTAAATTGTCCAACAGTCTGAGGTAGTATCTCACTTCCTTTAGAAGACCAGACCAGTTCCTGTCAGAAGATGGGACAGATGCTTCTCATGACTAGTTCATAATCTGGAGACCTATTGTCCATATATGTTGGGTTTGGTTCATGTCTCAGACAACAGTTTTCATCCATCTACTGGACAGAAACTCACTAGCACTAGCTCATAGGTCATCCGGCCAACTTTGCACTGAAAACTACTTACAGTCACTTGCACCTAGCTGGCTGGTTGCTGTAACTAAGGTGAACTTTGATGACTGTCATCAGTTCTTTACCTGTATCTCCCAGTACAATTACCTAAGGAGTCAAAATAATGGAGAGTACACAGCTCAGAGTGTTCTGTTTTGGACACTTTTTTCCCCCTAACTGGTGTAAATAATCTATGTGTACTTTGCTTCTGCCAGTTTTTTCACTGCAACTTCAATACACAACACCTTCTTACACCTTGATCTTTATTTCTGGCATATGCAACAAGCCTTAAGAGCCTCTTCAATACTAGTGTTCATTTAAGGTCAAAATAATTTCTCCTTTCTTTAGAAAGTTTTTCCTCCAAGAACAGCTATCAACATCTATGACTACTTTTCACAGCTCAGGAGTCATGATTCTTGAAACAGGATTTCAAGGTAGTAGTTGCCCTTACAGTGATGACAGCGATGACAAATATGTTGGTTTTGCCACTATCATTTTCATCTTAATTAGTGTAGAGCCTCAACCTAAGTAGTCATTCTGAAACCCGTGGTCCTTAGCTTACCTCAGAACACAAAGTTTATTTTTATTATCTTAACATGCTAATCTTGGACTTTGCCACCTCTGCCAAATGTCTTAAAGAGTATCTACATCTCCAAATCTCTTCCAGGTTCAGACTCAATTTACAAATCATCCATCTGTAGTTGAAAAAGAAAGGTCAACTGTGAATTCTCTAGAGTGTTTGCAAGGCCGTTTTCAGTAACAGTAATAAGCCATTTGCAGACAATTTCAGCTAATAAAATAGTTGTTGCTAAGGCCTCTCACAACTGAGACATGAAGTCTTTTGCAACCATGTCAATGCCTCTTTCTCCCTCTGATCTTAACTCTTATTTCCTGATAGCATCTACCATATATGAACCACTGGGTTCTAGCTGTGACCACTCTCAAGAAGATTACACCAAAATCATTCTTAGATGTACCTGTGGACAACAGAGCTTTGTGCGAATCATTCTTTCAAATTCATTCCTTTTACTTCTTAGACTTTGTATTAAAGTCAGGCAATGGCACTGTATAGAAGCATTCGCTATTTGTTTATTCAGGCCGCAGTATAAGGCACCATTGTCCTAATAGAGTCCATCATTCCAAGAAATGTAATATTTCTCCGTCAGATGCAGTGGTTCCACTGTCACCTGTATGTCTTACCAAATAACCTTCTCTCTCAGGTGTGCTACTACGTTGCAGAAAATATACATTTTGGTGGCATGACACTAATCCAGCACCCACGATGCTCAGATTCCAGTCATTCTCTTCTGACATTTCCATTCCTTTCACCAATTTTCCCAGATTAAAATATCTATGGAACTCAAATTCCTTCTGTGCTATCAAAGCTGGTTTATATTTCCAGATGAAATAAATTGGGTGCTGTGCACAACCTAACTGGAAGTCTGAAGAAGCAGGATTTTTTCAATAAGACATGGAAAATGCATAAATCATGTACTGCTTTTTCCAAAGATGTTCCCCAGAACCTCGCTGATATCTCCACCGTATAAAAATATCTGGTATTTAGACAACTTCACTGAAAAATATCCCCTAACAACTACTGTGACTTCTTTCTTATTTAATATTTATTCAATTCTTCTGCTGTATTCACACGCAAAACATTCTATTTCCCTTTTTGCTTCTCTAGAGATGAACAGAGAATGTACTTACAGTTCGTTCTCCTATGCATTTTGTGATTCTTGGGGTAATAAACACACACAGCTTCTCTTTTAGCCTCTTCCTTAAGAGGAAAGGAATTTGAATAGGAAAAGAAACTGGAAGGAGGCTGGCTCTCACCTCTGATGCGTCTTCTGCCCAGAGGCAGCTTGTTCCTTAGCTGTCCTTTAATGCTTACTCAGGTATATTGTCCTCCTGTCTCTTCTCATGAGTGCATTGTTCTGATGAGAACAAAGGTGCAACACATTATTTATTCCAATGAATGTTCTCCAAAAAGTTAATACAGACTTTGTCTGTCCACTTTATTTACCCCATGTTAACTTTAGTTGCTATTCACTTACCTCTGTAAGCCTCCCCTGACTCTCCATTATCTCCTTCTTGTCAGGAGGATAACATTATTTCAATCAACACACCATCATGACCACCAGTATCCAATTTAAAATGGATAAATGTCTTACTTGCTTTCAGGGTGATAGTCCATTCATCTTCTGATGAATTGCTCTTATGAAGAATCCCCCAGAGCAAATTGTGCTGTCATTGATCTCCTGTATGCTGCTTCTTACAAACAATTTCACAATGATGTAATCTAGTGCATACCTTTTCTTAGTTTAAGGCTTGCACTATTGTCCACACCATCTGCTGACCCAGATGTTGTTCTCATAGGAGTCTGATTATAACTTCCTGAAACATCTTTCTTTGCACTATTCTTGATTCTGTTACATGCTCTCCTTCATTCTGAACCAGGGAACTGGTTACTTAGACAAACTTTAATTTCCTTTTCAGAAGTTAATTCTTGATGTTCCAATGATTTGTTCCAGATCACAATCACAACCTCCTCATCAATCAGGGTTTTGCTCCATTAAATTGCAAAATATTCTCTGCAACCACAGAGACTTTGATTGTTACAGATTTCACCTTCTTTTTTAATATGATCTCCTTTTAAAACAAAAATCCTTAGATGTCATTATTTCAGAGTAACATAGTCTTGGACACTTTCACAGTTAATTCTGACTGCCTAAGTAACTGGAAACCAAAGAAACCTGTCAGGACTTCAGTAGCACCTATTGTCAGACAGAGCTATTTTCTTCTAACCATCCTTCCTTTTGTAAGCAGATAAAGACTATGGAATCATTCACATCTTCTACTGTTATATTCACACAGAATTTTCACAAGAAATTTTTCATTGCTTCATTCTTTCACTCAAGGTACTTTTTTTCATTCCTTTTTGTTCCCAACATCATCAGTTACCAGATACCAGCTGGTATCTCACCATTTTCAATCACTTTGGGTAGTTATACCAGCTCCAAGTCCTCACACAGACTGATCATCTGGGACCTTTAACCTTTATAGACTGAAGTTCCAATCACACATTCTGTGGCTTGCTGGCACAAGAAGAGCTTGAAGCCATACTAACAGTTAAACAGATATCTCTCAGATACCAAGGTTTCTCATAGTTGCTGAATCTGCCTTCTGTCCAAAGCTCACACTGTAAGTTTCTCAAGTTGGGAAACACTCCTTCTTGAAGGTCAGTTTTCCTTCAGGGGAGGATCTTTCTTTCTAATCCCTCAGAAGAACTAGGACCACGACAATTAGTCTCAGCATTTCCTAGGTGTGCAAGCCACATAGAACAAGTTCCGTAAATGTAACAGTACTTGGAAGGACCAGACCTGTTACATAAGCAGGGCACAGATGGTCTGCACACTTCCATTAAATCTGCTGCTCTCAAGATGTGCAGGATTTAGCACATCTAGTCCAAGAACAGTGATACAGTGATAAATACAAAAGGAAAATAAAGAGAAGCACGAAAATGCCACAACAGATACATTGAAATGGGAATTTATCATTTCCCTTGACTACATCTTGATCATAAATTTCATGGAAATCCCAGGCTTGCTGCTTCTAAGAGTATTGCATCCACAACCAGCATGACATATATCTGAACATGATGAGCAAAGCTTAAACTGCACTTTAGGCCTAAGTATTTTGTCAAATACCTGAAAATCCATTATAAATAAAGGCAGTCTTCAAATTCATTGTGTTTAGAATTGCCAAAATACAGAAGGGCCACACCTGGAAAATCCAACAAAATACCTTTAAGCAGAGCTGAGAGAAAGAAAATTGGAAAATTGCTTGAAGTTACCTCTTGTCTTGCTTTTATTTCTTAAAGGCAGATGTTGGATGCATTTTACACCTCAGTGGTATGTCAGGTGATAATGAAAGATCTTCCATATGAACATCATATGCAGGCATGTCTGTATCCATGAAAGGTCTGAGCCTGCTGCAAAAGCTGACCCAACCAGAAATTGTGCCTCCATCTCAGAACCACATAAACAAAGTTGTCTCTGTAGGATCACTGAGATAGATGAATCATCAGCACATGGGATCCTGCCACGAGGTAGAATGTACTTTCAGTTTTTAAGGCACTTAACAAGCCAAAGCTGAATCCAAAATTAGGTCATGGTAACAGCAACTTTATGGAAAGGCCTGATGAATTAATAACATAATATTAATTTTTCTCAGGTTCTCATAACACCTGGTTTTGACTAAAATACTTAAAAACCAGCAGCACCATGCTATAGGACAGCACAAGAATATATAGCAAAGTTTTCATCTTCTGTGCTCACAATTCATTTGCTTTTTAAATAACTGTTTAATGTAGTTTTGGTCTCCCCACTGTGTAAAGTTGGTAGGATTTACACATAAGGGCCAGTCTAGCGACCGTTTATGGAATATTCAACTCTTGCAGGAGAATAAATTATCCAAACATAGCCAAATTTTCCTTCTCCAAATTCCATGTTCTCATAATCCCTGCAGAGCTACAGATTCCAAGAGAATGCTGTTATCACAGAACTTCACTCAGGCCAAACTTCACTTAGAATCAGGGCTCTGGAAGCACTTTTCTTAATCCAAAACAAGAAGTCGGATTAATTTTTTCCTCCCAACCCTGAGCAAATCCATCACTTTAAAACCTTACATCTTAAAACTATTAATATTTTTTTTCCTTTTGAATTTGGCAAGACTGTTCTGAGTCAGTGAGAAAGCTGATTCTTTCAAGTTGAACCTGCATAGGTCAATCATTGCATCCTTAACAAAGCCAAAAAAGACTGGGTGTACGGACATCATCCAAAGTACATTGTGATTACACTCGCTGAAGATATAGGCCTATATTTAGCATCATTTCAAGCTTCAAAACTTGCTCTCAATTGGTTTTTAACTTGAAAAGTTTACTGGCTGGTCACATGTACACAATTACAAAATGACTGGACAAATCATCCAAATGTCAATTTTCTTCGCAAAACATAATTGTCATTAAACTGAGATGACACATGATCATTTTTACTGCCAACGGACTGTCTTAAAGAAAATATGCCTGAGTTAAAATAAGATTGTTACAGAGATTTTCTAATCTACTTTAAGCAGCTGAAATACAAGATTAATATTTGTTCCTTTCTTAATATTCAGGAAAGCTTCTGAAAAGCTTGGCTCTACAGGTCAGAGAAACCAAAACAGAAGTGTAGACTTTTGCAAATTTCTTTCACTCTGAAAGGTTTCTCAGAGTTTTGCTTCAAAAGGAACTTTTTTAAAGAGTAGATTTTGAGCTGCACTGCATGGAAAAACCTGTATATACTCCAGTGGGGGAAGGGAGGTCCCACCAATCATGCCATTACTATTCTGGTTGCTACCTTTAAGGGAGAATAACAGTCCAATAATTTTAGAAATAGTGACACTGTATCATCTGATCATTCTTTTTCCATAATGCAGTATCCTCCACAATGGTTTTGTGATCCAGTCTTCTAAAAATACCTAAAAGTTACTTATTATTCCTGACTGGCAGAATTGTAATTGTAATATACAGACATAACTGACTACCCAAAAGTCCTGTGATCGAACTCACTTGCAAAGATATCTGCCTATGCAACACAGGCAGTTGTTCATTGAACAACTCTCCCTCAGATGAGACTAAATTCATGGGGCTGGTTATGATCAACATCAGACACTTGCTCTACTTTTGATGGTGTTCTTACAGAAAGCAGGAAGGTATGGCTATAGGTTTCATTCAAGAAAGGATTTCAAGAATTGAGAGTTCCTAAAAGATTTTTTTTAATTAAATACAATACATTAGGTCTGTGGCATTTGGCTTAATCTGGCCATCATGTGAATGAACTGACAAATTTGTGCCTCAGAGAGAGGGCAAAGGAGGGAGAGAAAAGGAAGTGATGGTGAGGAAAATTTACTGGAAAGAGTCATAAAAAAGAAATAGATTATGCTTCTAATGTTCACAAGATAAATGGGCATTAGTGTTGTGAGTTTTATTATCTTTAAAGGTTGCAAAACATTATTTCTATCAGGAAAAGCTGCCTCTGTTGCTCTCAGATGAGAATATGTTAAAATTCAAAATATGACGTAATAAGGAAAGATAATCTGCCTTCCACTAGTGAAACAATGCCTGAAAAATTATCTTAGGTTTCGGCTCCACCATCAAGGTGTTTTTTCTGGACATTGCAATCAGGAGTGGATTTAATCAGGAAGGGAAGTTAAGTTAGTCTTAACAAGACTGAAGCCATAGACCACACTATGTGATACATTGTGTGCCAGAAAGAGAGAGAAGCATTTGGCAGACCTGAGGAGCACAGATTGCTTCCATCAATTAAATTTTCTCTTCCTGAGCCTACCTCCTTCACACCCCAGTCAGCAGAGAGGCAAAACCCAACCTTAAAGTGGGGTGGAAGGTAACAGGATTTGTTAGTAAACGTGTTGATGATCTGCAGCTGGCAATGTGACCAGGAAAAAGGTACTTCAGTACCTAACAGTCTAAAACTACTCCAAACCACAAGTGCTTCAGAAATCTCCAGCCAAGTCCTTGTTTTATGAAAGTGATACCAAACTCAATAACCTTGCTCACTCCTGATCTTTTTTAAGTGAACTGGGAATGTCCTCAAGCAACTAGATACTTTTAAGCAATGAGTATTTTTCTGATCACGGCCTTCTGCCCTCACTCACTTCTTCCCTGGATGCCTCTGACTCATGTAAGGTTTTCCCTGAGGCATATATGGAATTTAGTAGGGTCTTAGCCAGCCGAACCATCCTGGGAAGCATCAGCCTTTGTACTATAAAGCAAATATTACCAGGCAGTGTCAGCTTCAGTGCTCCTGTACAGTGGATCCACATTACAATGGGAGACAGGATGCAGCCTGCAGTCTCATCTGCCACTAGAAGTTACTTGGCTTATCTGACCAGGAGAGCAAAGCAATATTGTTTTATGACATATGGAAAAAACTAAAGGCAGGAAAAGTATGCTTTAATGAAAAGTGATTTCTGAAGTGCCCGCTACAGATGCACTCAGCTGCATCATATAAACTGTAAGGAAAAACTCCAGACTTTTGTGCTTTATTTGGCTTTAGGGTTTGTTCGCAGCCTGCTGGATTTCTCAGTGCAGGTTTCTGCTGCTTCAGAGATCTGAAATTATGTTTCAGTGTGTGTGGGTTTTTTTGTTTTTTCTATGAAGTTAATTCCTACAAACACAAAAATGTTATTGTGACAGACAATAGTATTGATATGTTTTGCATCTATCAGGAGTGTGATTCTTCATTATTGGAGTAACTGGCTTAAGGAGGTGGGATTCCCATCATCAGAGGGTTTAATCTACAAGCACGAAACATTTAAGGCATCTCTGTTACAGGAACAAGTTCAGGCTTGGCTATTACACTATTTCCAGGAATCAAACAACATTTCAGCCACATCTATGTTGATCTGTGGATCTTCAGGTATTATTCCCAAAACTCATTCCTTTGTGTATGACGTTCAGATAAACACTTTACATTGTGGGAGGCTGATGTGAGGAATATGACAATCAGCAAGAGTTTTATCAGCACTCTACCATCTTATCAGTCCACCAGAACAACGCGGGAGGTTTCTGTATCTATGTCACCAAATATACCCACAGTGGGCATCCTGTAAGTCACAGATTTTTGAGAAACCTACAAATTGCTTTATAGCTCACACATTTCCATATTGCCTGGCAGCATACTTAGTGGCCTGAAGCAGATAGAAGATTGCATGTGCTCTCTTGGGATGTTATTTTGTTTCTCTGAGTTTTCCTGACTGTAAAATGTGTTATATTTCCTACTAAAGGGTATTGTTATGATTAGTTTTACATGTTTGCAAAGCACTTAGAAGTTGAAAGGTTTAGAATAGTAGTTTCTGGCTCATTTACCTTCAACAGAAGTGAAACTGTGGAGAAGGTATGCTGTAGCTCCAAGCAGCACCTAAGAATCACTACAGTAGTTGTGAGGCAAGGTAAGTGATACAGTGAGATAACAGGTCCCTGAACACAGGTTCGCATAACACCTGGAAATATATTTTCATTGCATTTCATATCACTTCAGTGCATCAAATGCAACTGTTCATACCTTTTAAAAGAAAAATTTTTCAATGCCACAGATTAATATAAATATCCAAACAAGAAAAAATTATTATCCACATTCACAAGAAAAGCTTTTGTATTAGTTATTTATTAACATCTCTATGCCTTTGATGAGCATCATTTACAAAATCAGAAGGAATACCAGTGATTGTGTCTGTCTAATCCCATATCATATGTCATAGTCGACATGACAATATCCCAGGAATTAGTCATTGCAGAGTGACCTTGAAAGGGGGATTTTGTTCAAGACACAGATACCTAAACGCTGCTGTTAACAATATAGGTGGCTAGAAAAGATAATGTGTCAAGCTACTCAGTGGGGAGATCTGCATCTTGATCAGATTCCATTTCAGATGCTCTCATGTATCCTGTGAGGTGGCAACAGCTTCTCTAGAAGATCCTTCATATGTAATAGATCAAAACTGACAGCTCCACTTGGAGGTCTTAGGTACCCTAGAACATCTCTTCTTTGTAAATACATCAGTCCTTAAGTATCCACTATAATTGACTAGACTTCTGTCCCCTTTATTAGGAGTTTTGGGCACTGAGTTAACATAGAAATGTTCATTGCCATCACCTGTATGAAGGCCAAGCTGTATCCCACTCCAAGCTGTAACTAGTCCCTGAGGATCAAGTATGTTATTGTTTACATAAACTACCTTTCACAAACTCTGGTCATTTGACTTTTGTTAAATAACAAATAGAATATTCATATTAGCAGCATTCCTGGGAGCTACAAACAATCCCATTTATTTTAAAGCTGTTTTAACCAATTGCTCTGAAAGAACCGTTTTTACATCCTTAGAGAACATGTGAGGTTCTAACTTCTGACTCAGATATTTGTTAGTAAAATACAGAGGAAGTAAATTTTGTCCTCTTCTGGACAGTCCTTAAAAATTTATCTTGTAATAAAGATCATATTTAGGTAAAGATTGGCTAGTTTTAGAGGTCTGAGCATCTAACAACTAGCTCAAGAGGTGTTGCCATGCTAGTACTGTGTCAATGGTATAGGGACAGCTAGAAAAAGTGGCACAAAGCAAGCAGAGAAAGATGACTCTTTGAGCCCTAGCTATTTAGCTACTCCTGTCCCATCCAGCAGTGGATCGTGACACATGTCCCACTATACTGCACCAAGACCTTACTTTGGACTAAGAATTTGCCTGTTAGGTGGCTAAAGTGACCTGAATCAATTTGTATCTGAGAGAATCATAGAATCATAAAAAGCTTTGGGTTAGAAGGAACCTTCAAAGGCCATCTAGTCAAACTTCCCCTGCAGTGAGCTGGAGCATCTCCAGCTATTTCATGTTGTCCAGACCTCCATCCTACCTGACCTTGAATATTTGTGGAAGCAGAAGTTCACCACCAGGACAAATGGAAAAGGAAGGGTAAGGTCAGCAGTGGTGCAGGAAATTAATGTGAATTATTGATGACTTCTATTCAAATTTGTCATCAGTGGAGGTAAGTGGTCATTCAGGCCAACAGGAAAACCTGAAAGAAAACAGGTAGAAGGAAACACCACACAAGCTTGCTATGCAAGGACTAGAAGACCTGATGATTTCTGCTCCTCAGATAACTTTTTCTAGATTTATAAGCAACAACAAGCAAGAAGGCACTGAAGTACTGTTTCACCCACAATGAAACATAGTTCTTATGACCAGTAAAACATACTCTTTCTTCCAAGAGTCACAAATGCCATGTTTTGCAGATGGCTCTCAGAGGATATTGAAGGATATGAAAAATCACATGCAGCTAGGCAACTCCTGACTGAGTACCTGTTTGAGACCTGAGAATGAGAACCTCACCCCAAGGAAATGACATAAGATAGAAAACGTTTTGCCTGTGATGACACAATATGAATAATCACAATAACAATGAAAGATCACAGTTTTCTTTCATCCTCATCTATTTGAGGAGAAGGACTGTAAGCACAAACATTAGGCCTAAGATACCTTTCAGGCTATCACATATAGAATGTCAGAAATCTCCAAGAGAAACAGCATTGTAAGGAAGCTGTTGATAGACCCTCAAGTGCATAGATTATCCTATTTTTGGTGATATGCATATGTCAATCTCAGAGCAAAATTGAGCCCTTAGGGCAAAATCCTCCTCTCAGATCCACACATCAGTGGGAGTTCCCCTCATACAGGAAGAACAGACTATTGGACTTGAGAGTTGCTGTGCAGGTCAGGATAGAAAATTTTGTGTGTAGTGTTTATTTTTGAAATAGTAAATTCAAAATATGTGTAATTTTCTGTCATAACAAAGCATTTGAACAGAATCTAAATCTGCTCTACCAGCATAACAGAAAAAAAATCACATTCACAAACATAAACAAATATTTAGCTTCAGGGTTTTGGAGTGAAATAGGAGGTGAAATTATTTCTTCAGAAAAAGTGAATATATTAAATTTTTCCTATACAATAGTGAATCTCTTCAGAATGAAAACATTCTTTATTATAACAGACTCACTGGGGACAAAGTGCTCGAAGAATCAGTTTTGTGTAATCCTTCACAAGGTGCGAATTCACATTCCTAGTGCCTTCAGGCTTTTACAGACTGTCTGGGCACACATGTAAAGAAGAAAACCCTCATTCCACCAGGCTCACCATGAAGCATGTCCAGCATATAAAATGGAATTCCTGTTTCCAGAGGGGATGAAGAAGAGGAAGGATCACTAATCTAGATTAGCCACACAGGAACTCTAGTGCAACAGGCAAATTTTGTATGTAAATCTTGGGTTAAAAGTAATAAAATGTACACACACCAAGAAAGCAGCCAGTCAGGGATTTAGCTTTGGAACTGCTGCCAAAATGCATTTCTGAGATAAATCTGTGCTCACATTACGTATGATTTTCTTTAATGATAAAATTAACCTCTTCAAGAGAAATGGTACAGAAGCTACACCTCCTTTTAATTCTTAATTATCTCTAATTGATATTTTGAAAATTAGCAGCTATTAAAACTGTGTTTAAGAGAGTAATTGGTATGTATGTATTCTAGATGGGTGTGAATTTCACCTGAAAAGTATAGGCTGCTGCTGTGAGGTTTTAATGCTTGTGGTCTGATTTAGTGTTCAAAGACTTTCTTTCTCTCTGCTATTTAGCTTTTTCAATATCTTCTTGCTTGAAAACTTCTATGTTCATTAGTCACTATTGAGATCATTAGCCTGGGCTCTCTATAACTACTGTAAACAAAGACATAAAATGCTTTCTCACATTTCTTACTGAGTGTTGCAAGCGGTTGATGCTGCAAGAGGGTAAAGGGACCTACAGCTTCAGAAAGATACAGTACAAGCAAAGTAGAAGCTAGGGACAACACCTAAGGCTTTGGAAAGATGGCACAGTTTTAAATTATTAACAAGAAACAATCTAAATTAGAAACTTTGCTATTGTGCCTGTAGGAACCACATACCCCTAATACAAATGTTTATGAATTAGGTAAGCATTTAACTACTAGTTAAATAAATATTCATCTATAACCCATTCTGCCTGTGGACAGATAGTCAGAAATCTTTGTTGTCTTGCTGGGAATACCATGGATATAAAATGGTAGCAAGGACAGCTTCTAAAAAGTTTGCTTCCTCTTCCACTTCAGAAATATTAAACTTCAATTTTGTTAGTGGCTCTCTGGGAAATACTTCTCACGCATTTTTTAACCGTGACCTGAAAACAGTATTTAATTGCAGGAGTAATCACTGTTTTGGTATCAAAATGAGCTTAATACTAATTAGTTTGACTATAGCAGTAACTCTTAACTTGACTTGTAAAATTTGTGCAATGAATTATTGAAAAGCTATTATTGAAATAACCTCTTCTTTTCTAATATGGCTGCTTATGCTTCCCAGATGAAGTAGAGCATGCAACTGTTGCCATAGCTACAGTTAGTTTCTGAAATAAACACTATTTTTTTCTCATTCCTACGTCCACATAAAAAAAGCTGAACTAATGCCAGCTTTTCCAATTGTATGTTTTATAGGTAAAACAGCTCCTTTAAATAATAATTTTGCTAAAAAGAAAAAACTAATCTAACCTCAAAATGCAGACATTTAAGTGACATGAAAGGTGTCAATTCTCAAAGTTCATAAACAGGACATGGCATGTACATATACAGTCTTTAAAGGAGTGATCTTTCTGAGACTCTTGTCCATGTATAAAACATGGTGAGGAGTTGCACTAACAAGATATGGGGAGGCACAGGGAAATGTTTAAACATAAAACAAGTTCCCCAAAGTTTGCTTCTTACATCTCTTGGGTTCTAGCCCTGTAATCTCTGGAGGCTTGGAAAAGAATCTTCTATTCCATTGGGTGGAAGGAATTTGGGGTAATTTTATTATTTTTAATAATAAAAAAAGCATTTTTTACTTGGACTTCCTGCAGCACAGGGTTTTTCAGCCATCTCACATGTGATTTACAAAAATAACACTGGGTTCAACCCTTCTTGGGGGTCAATTTTGCCATGTCCATTATAAGGTAGTCTCATTCAGCAGTCCTGAAGGAAGTACACTGTTATGAATGAAACATATCACACTTCAGGCAGTAGAGAGGAAACCAAATTTCCTGAGGTTTCTTTGTCAACTAATGCACCAGTTGAGTAAAGACCAAAATGATATGGCAGCTCAAAGAATAAGCAAATGCACATGTAAGTGAACACAAAAAGCATCACAACAATGAGAGAAGGCTCCTGGGAGACCTCATAGCAGCCTTCCAGTAGCCCCCCTGAAAGGGGCCTACAGAGAAGCTGGGAAGGGACTTTTTACAAGGGTGGGGGGTGATAGAAGAAGGTGTGACAGGTTGAAACTGGAAGAGGATTTGGATCACAGATTACAAAGAAGTTCTTTAGTGTAAGGATAGCAAGACACTGGAACAGGTTGCCCAGAGAAGTTGTTGGAAACTCCATCTCTGGAAGCATTCTGGATGGGGCTCTGAGCAACCTGATCTAGTGCGAGGTGTGCCTGCCCATGCAGGGGAGGTGGAACTCAATAATCTTTAATGTCCCTTCCAACTCTAACCTTTCTATGATTCTATGAAAAATTTCATCCAGGTAAAACAAAAACCCACATAAACAGAATAAAAGAACAGCAAGTAACTAAGAGAGGAGATAAATTAAAGCAGTTGAAACAATCTGAGAGAAACTATGGCCCACCAAGAAAATCAATGCCTTTCCACAACAGCAAAAGTCATAGGATACAAAGTAAAGTCAATGAGACCAAGAAAGACACATTAACCATAATAGGTCTGAGAACCTGATTTTGGCAGTTCTCGAGATGCATATAATCCTGCTAAAAATCAAGAATTCGAACATGTAAGGACATAAGTGATTTGAACTCAACAACATCTACTGTCCTATTCTCTATTATTCTTACTAATCGAAATTACTGCTGACCTCACAGTATCATCTATTGTGTCATTTCTTCAGGAGGAATATTCATGGCCAAAAAACCCCTCCCAAAGAAAAGGTATTGGACATCATTCAAGACTTAGACAAGCTTTCTTCAAATGGATCATTTGCAAATGCTCCATACTCAATTTTTCAGCAACAAGGATCAAGGGACAACAATTCCAAGGCATAAAGATATTAATCACGTGCCTCTCTAATAAGCACAAAGATTCCCACCTAGTTCAAGCATAACACTGTAGTTCAAGTCCTTGCTCCCATGAAAACTCCAAACTGGATTTTCCAAAGCCACAGGAGTCTATGTAAATTATGGAAAACATATATTTGCCTGTTACCATCTACAAAATCAATGTGCCCCTGTAAAAGTGCAAGTCTCAAACACTGAAGAAAAACATACATGAGGCCCAGAACCTGGAAAGTTAAACTCTGATATAATTTTAACACTATGCTGATAAATGGCTCAATATTCTATCAAAACTAGTTTGCCATCACAGCAAAGTTAGTAACTACAGAAGGAACAGTATATTAATAATGGCTGTCATGTCCTGCAAACTTTTTGTCATGATCAGTAGTCCTAGGGCTCAAGTACACAGCAAACTTCACTTTTCTATAAATATCCATATACTTGTCCTTGGCAAACTGGTATAAACTAAATCAAATTAGCCCTTGAAGAAAAACCTCATTTGTCAGCCAGTGATAAAACATTAATTCATCTCACCCTTCAGTGCCAGATTAAAGCTTTTGCATCTCCTAATGAAATCACTTCAGATTTGGCCAACTTCTGCATTTACCCTGCTCTTTCACTTGTTTTGACCTAGCTTCACTTCTGCTTGCATTCTGAACAATTACTTATCCAGTAGCACTAGTATGGGATCACAAAGTATGACGGAGAACACTTTAAAATGGAACACACTGGGATGCATTTGAATAGAATGAAAACAAAAAGGGGCTAAAACTGTTTTTCCCAAGTCAAAATATCATTGGGCCTGAGGTGAAAGCACAGTCTTTTGGTCACAGTATTTGTGAGCCATTCATATCCCTTACTATTAAGCATACACACTACAGTAAAAAGTTACATGAGCAAAGAATCTACCTCTTATTAATCTCAATAATCAGAAGAGACCCTTGACCCTTTTCACTCAATCATCACTCATATCAGAGTACTTTAATGCCTACAAAATGCCTACAAACTACCTACAAAATGGAGCCTTCTGTATATTTGGTGTCAGTGAGTTCTACAACCCCAGTGAGTTCTACACTATCTCTATACCAGCAGTGAGTCCACTGGCCCACCTTAGTGTTTCTATAGTACATGTAAAATACAGCTTTTTATTTTTAGCTTTAAAGAGGATAACTATAGACAGTAACCTATGTTACTGTTGAAGAAAGATTTTTAAAGCTGAAAAAAAAGCATTCATTTATTCATTAAACACTCAGGAAGTACTTTTACTAGCATCTACTGTGCAATCAAATCGTACTCCCATGTGTATGCACATTACGATACACTCTTCAATTGTACAGTAAGACTTTCTTGTTTCCACAGGACACCAGCTTCATTCAGAGCACAGTGTTCAGTGACTACAGCAGTTGCTCAGTATTTCTCTTTATCTTCATGCTTTATTTACTGCACATCCTCTGAACACTGTATTGATGCTCTTTCTTGTTGCCTTATGAGTTTTGTTCTAGTGCTCACAAATCTAGTATATCAATGTACTATAAAGATTAATGAATTTATGGTCACAAACCTATTATGTACACAATAGGAGAGTTATTCCTATGTATACATTAGAAGAGTAACATTTTATAAACTGAAGCCTAACATAAGACAGTAAGTCAATGGTATATTGCATGAATCTACACAACTACGTAAAGTTATCTGTTTCCACTAAGCCACATGTCTTCAAGGCTCATGTTAACTAAAGATTTGACAGTCAACACTGAGCATTTCTGTACATCAGTCTCCTGGTCTTCAACCCCTAGAAAACAGAAAGTACCATCCAGTGATATCCTAAAAATGTCATACTACCTTTATCGTATCAGCTTGAAAGTCTGCAGCAGGCTAGATCTACTTCTCCTGCATGATTATTAACTGTGCTAGTGATAAATCCAAACTTACACTTATTGCCAGGTTTTCCCTCATTGCCTAAACACAGATGCCTAAAGGTATCTCATATAAGTGAAGAATGATCCTAGAAAAGAGGTTCATTCCATTCGTAGTCCCCATTCATTCCTTGAGTACATTTTACCTCATGCAGCAACTGAAACAGAGGTCCTGTGGAAAGAATGTATTTAATAACAAAGGACAGTATCATTAAATAATAGATCGTTTCATTGAAGATCTAAGACTATATATGTGGCAATTTAAAGTCTGTCAAGTTTAGAGAGATTTGTTTATTAGTTTTTATGCATATATGTACGTCTACATACCTCTCAAGAGGTCTTTTTGCAACCAGGAAGCAAGAAAAATTAGAAACTTTATGAAATATAGGAATTTTGTCATGCAAAGCTGGCATGTTTAGGAAATATACACATATTATTAAATTGACACACACACCCCACCATAGAAAATTATGAGCTTTTCCCACAAGATTCTGTAGAAAAATAACTTGCACTGCAGTTGACTATAATATCAACGTGTTAGGGAAACTAGCTACAAAGGAAATCATAGCAGAAAGGTAATTTGTCTGCCATGCCATCAAAGAGGCATTAACTACAGTCAACTCATTCCCAAGAGACCCATGTCTAGTATATTCTATAATGTATTTCTTCAGGACTATGAGCTCTCTAGCTTTTCAGCTACCTCATCTATCAGCATCAGGTAGTGAGGAAAACCCAGAATGCCAAGTTCTGTGTGAATCTTCTAGCCACTGAGTTGTTATGTAAAAGGAAATCCTCTCTGAAGACAACAAAATGGTGGAACCACTGTCACTTGCACTTTCATTTGTGCAGAAGACTATATATGAAGAAAGCACGTGGGAGATACTTGCCATGGAATCAGACATGTCTGTCCAAAGAGAGATGCCTACAGAGAAGATGGCAACATCTGAGCTAGTCTGCTTGTAAGGCACACCTTAATATACTCACTGGAGCTCTATTTGCTAAACGTGTCTGATGTAGACAATTGAATTGTAAACATCTGAAGTTAAGCAAGATGGAACAGATGCCCTGTTTCTGTAACCCAATCAGGCTAGAAAAGGAATAAGCCTTCCAGCCACAGAGATCTGTCAGGTGCCAGGCACACAAAAAAAGTAGAACATGAGGCTCATGAAGAAATTTAATGTGTGGAACTAGAGGACCTGCAGCCCCAAGGCTTCAGTAGAGCTTGAGAAGCAGCCAAGTGCTCTGTGTTAAGGTTTTGGAATGAAGTGCTTAAATTCCTCTGAAGTCTAACTTCAGAGTGAAGAATTAAGACCCATTCTTGGATCCAGCTTTGTGATTCAGTATTTTTATGACCCATTGGTAGCAATTATAAACCATCAATTAAATGTAAGAGTAGGATCATTACCCTTAATCATGTTGGAAATGAAGTCTGAGTGTTTGATTTGGGGAAATGAAATTACATATGTTTCCTTTTGTTTCATTGTCCAATCTCCAGTCATTTACATGTGGTCCTTGAATGTAGATCTGTCTTTCTGTGGTTGCTCCTGCAGACTCGAGAGGACATGTTTCTCTCTAATTTTCACTGGACTGTTGGATACGCAGGCAATATAGGACTGAACCACACATTGGTAAAATTTCCACAGTTCACGGGTAGTTGTGCCAGCAGACACTCAGTCCTGTTCCCTGCATAGCAACTTATAGTTTTCTTTTCAAATGCTTTCAGCTCAAAAAATAACAATCTAAGAGGGAAGCTAAACAAGAAGGAAATTTTACTGACGATTCATAAAGCATTTGCTTCTGTGTTTATTCTTACCCAATTCAATTCAGATGCTACAGAGAAAACCAGTTGCAGTAGCCAAAAACGTTATAGCGATAGGGCCAAAGTGTAATTTTTTTTACTGAAAAATAAATCATCATGCAAAAAAGAAGAAAAATATACCCTAAGATAAGAGAGAGAAAACCTCCCTCAGAAGTGTCAATTATTTCAGGAAGAAACAGAACAAGTAGCCATTGGAAAAATGTGCTAATTAACAAAATTTAAGAGGGGAAAAGAAATCCTTTCCTAACAACCAAATTGCCAGAAGAACTTCTCTCTCTTTTCAACACCTGAACTGAATATGAACAGACTAAAAATAAGAGTGTTAGAACTTACTTATGGATTAATATTAGACAGTCTTCTGGTGAAGCTGATCTTTCAGCACACGCTGTTATCACTTCATATTTTTTCTGGTTGCTCTTACGTTACATGCTTATGACAACCATTGACTACCCACATATCTCTGAGACAGCAAGGAAGGATTAATTTTCTTATAATACCTTGTCCCTTATGTAGTTAATGGGTGTCAGTCTGTGGTGTTGGCTTAGAGACACAAAGTAATTGTGATGTGGAAATATTGTGCCAACCCCTTTCCAGCTAAGTTCCAGGTCAGAGCTCCAAAAGATGTAAATTCTTACAGAAAACACAAGGAGAATGTTGGGGAGGCTGGCATATGGAACTGCCCATCTTGTAAGGTTGATGAAGTTTAAATGCAATATATGTGTCAGACAGACTGGCTTTCAAACAAGACAAGTCTAACTTAACTCTTGTGAATAGTTTGGAAGCTTAGAACATGACTGAAATCTAACTGAAAGATTTCCACCAACACAGTGTACTTTGGTGCTATGAATGAAACAAGACAGCACAAAGGATTCCCTGGGTAGCCTTTTCAACATCAGAATGCCAGCTTGCAACTAGAGAAAATAAACCTATAAAAAACCTACATCTTACATACAACAAGGAGGGACATGGAAAAAACTCCTTAATCATCTGAAAAATGAGAGTCTGATATAGTGCCTCCACTATTGATTTAAACACACAACAGATCAGAGCCATCAAGTAAATACAGTCCCTAGAATCATTCAACATGAAGACTCCTTTATTCCTCCTGGCACTAAGGAAAGATTATCAATCTTTAAAAAAAAATAGGACATCAATGAAAATTCCTTACTTATAGATGGGATGTGAAAGCAGCTTCTGATCATTCATTCCTAAGCTCTAACTTGCTTTGTAAAACTTTCACAGGTGCCAGTAAAGGACTCCTTGCAAGAAGGAAATGAGTAAGGTGCTTCAAAAAGCAACTGTAGGAATACAGAAGAAAAAGCTCCGTTTTAACAGGGAGAAATGCCTTGTTATTAATAGTCACTTGGGCAGTAATTTTGAGTATCCATTAACACATTATTACAAATATTTATAAGTTTATTCATATCTCACTTTTACAAGATGTACATTCATATCATGTTATTCAACATAATACACTCTGAAACTGGAACTCAACATGTCTGGTGACTCATGTAGGAGCATGCTGGCATAATTAAAACATTTTTTAAAAAGTTGTTTGCTTGTTTGTTTTTCTCTTCCACAATAACAAAGGGGTACAAACTTTTAAGACGAGTTGGTTTTGGATCTTTTTTTTTTTTTTCATTTTAGCAATCCCTGAAATGTCTGTAAACTCAGACACACTACGTGTACATAACCAAAATATGCAACGATACTGCAAATCACACTGGCTGCTTGGAGTTTTGCAAAAGCAACAGGTTTAAAAAATATAAAAATAAATGCAAAGCATTGTCAAATTTACACTCAACATAATTAAAATAATACACATTTAAAATTTTCGAACAAAAAAATAAATAAAATATCCACATACATTAATACAAAGACACAGAGATATTTGCCTGTCTTTTGATGTAATTAATACATACCATAAGCCTAGATCCATGAAATTATTGCCTTTCAATAAATATCTTCAGCTTCAAAATCTGATATTTTCTACATTCTTCAACTGGTTTTAGTTAAATATCAATTTTCAGTATAAGATGTATGAACTGTATCAAGTTTTAATTATTCATTTGAAATCACCAAGTTTCTAGGCTGTTTTACCAGAATTAGGCACCAACATTTAGCATCAAATCTGTCTAACAGACAAACAAAATTTCAGGGATATCTGTTATCATACCCCTTTTGAAGAATGCCTCAAACACCAAAGCCTTCCACTGACCTGCCTAGAAATGCCAGCTAACAAAAATAATCAATGTAATAGTAGCCACCTCATTACATTGATGGGACCCACATTGCACCTTTCAAAGATGTGACTTAGAGATGCAAGTTTACAAAAAGCATTATTCATAAAGCAGAAAGAAGCTCTATTTTTCTCTGAAAGAGAGGAGACCATACTCTGTAGCACAATTGATTTCTTTCCTTGTTCTTTTTCCCATTTCCAGTCAATTCCACATCTTCTCAGGCCCTACCTATCTTACTGCAACCAGGACAGACTTTCAAGTGAATGAATGAGAAGCTCTTCCCATGTGTTAACCAAAGCTGTTTGAGAACTTGTTAGCCATGGGAATTCTGTCACACCAGGAAAAGAAAACAAGATAATGGAGTCAGTAGGCTGTTTACAGATGAGGAGTGGGACACTTCAACCATCCTTTTTAACCAGGAACACAAAAAGTTGCTAATTGTATTGGTTGTGCACACTTTATAGAGTTGAGTACAACTGGCAATTACAAAGACACAACATGGATTATTATAAAAATAAACACATTTCTAAGAAAGATGTGCAATCTATTTTTCTGATACTTTGAAAAATTTTCCTCAAACTGAAGGGGGAAAAAGCCTGCCACCCCC
The DNA here is from genome assembly GCA_013397515.1 of Upupa epops. Lineage (NCBI taxonomy): Eukaryota > Metazoa > Chordata > Aves > Bucerotiformes > Upupidae > Upupa > Upupa epops. Next base: position 55,809 of record VZRI01002302.1, on the reverse strand, counting down.
AAAGTAATAATGTCCCCAAAAAATAAAATTACCTGTTTTAAAAAAGAAACAATTTATTTTGCCTAGCACATTTGAAAGAGTAGAAAACATGCTTATTTCTCATCGCAAAAAAAAAACCAAAACAAAACAACCTAACCCATGTTTGCCTTAGGGATCTGGATTGCCGTAGGATTACACATCTGTTGTATTTGAGTCAACAGTCACAAAGTGTCAATGATCTGTCAATCCAAAATCTTGTTTTACAGTTATTTTATAGGCAAACATAGGACTAAAAATATAGTACATAAAGCATGCAAAGAGTTGGTATCAATACACTTGGTCTGTGTGAAAAATGTGTAGTAGGGGAAGCTGGAAATCATGGTTTTCTAGCAATTTGTGAATGCTGTTGGGAACTCAGATTTTTAGTTCTAGTCTTAGCACGACCACAGTTCGGCCCCACTGAGTCATAAACCAAATTCCCACTGACGCACAGGGTTAGAGGACTGGGCAGTAACTTTGCATTCTGTAGAAACAACTCACAGGCACATTCTGCCACTCTGAATCACTTTCAATGTTCCCTTTAAGACTTTTGCTGAAGTCAGGTCTCATGTTTAAATTTCTTAAGCAGGGCTTTTGCTACTTAACAGTTTTGAAGAGTGCCTAGCACCACGATGTTCATTTCAGATTATGATCTGGGGGGTGCTGCTACGTTACCAAAAACAAAGTAGTAATACTTAGTGCTGACAATGGGTGATGGAACCTGGCCCTTGATTTATATGCTTTAATTTCTACAAAAACGGGGATAATAATTCTTACCTACTTCATAATGGGTGAGGATTAAATAATAAACATTTATACAGTGCTTTGCAAATAAACATTACATAAGTGCTAAGTATTATGATATTAACCAAAATGTCACTACATCTATATGACCCTACTAAGCAAAAAAACTTCCAGTATAATTTTTTCACATGTTCCCAAGCCAATAAACATGAACTATGGAGTCAGTTTGCTATTTTGATACAAACAGATGAAGTACTTAAGCTTATTTGACAGTTCCAAAAAAATCAGAGGTTACTTTTTCCATTATAAAGGGCCCCATGTAATGCAAAGTATCTTTTTTTTATATAGACTTGTTTATAAACAGCATTATTCGTTTGGCATTCTTTCAAGTTATTTTTCAAATACCAGACCAAATGTTTGAGGAAGATTCTTTAGCAATCCACATATACTAAACAAAGCCCTCCTCCAAGGGAATTTTGCCCAGCAGCTGCTGTTCTAATGATCCTGGAAATCTTACATTTCTCAGCTGAAATACTACACCAAGATCAGGCTGAATGATGGTGGAGAAACAATGAGGCTTGGCATGCCTGAGAACCTAAAACAATTACAATACTTGTAAACTTTAATAAGCATAATAGGATCTGTGTATCTTATCTTCAACCTCCAACCTCTTCAAGAAAAATAACTAAGGGAAAAAAACAAAAACCATACATTAACAGAGACACTTTGGTCCAGATTCTCAACTTACACGGATCACTGGAGCTCCACACAGTGAATAGAGTCACAGTGACTTATAATTAGTGGAAATACAGTCCAGTATATGTACCCCAGTTTGGACTTCTCATTTCTTCCCAACAATATAAGGACAGGAAGAGGAGCCCATGTTCATGCGTCATCTACAACGAAGCAAAGCTTTTATACCACCAATAATGCAATTGGCCCATTCAAGAAATAAGCAAAGCAGAACCGGTTTCAGCATCAGGCTTTGTGCAGTGCACTTCTTCTTTTGAGCTAAATGAAAAGCAAGAGTGGCTTGACGTGCCTTGGAATACTCGTAGCAACACTTTGCCCCTTTTCTCAGGCTGATCTATAGTACCTCCTTCAAAGCAGGCTAAACTGATAAATCTTGCCACTATCTTCCCTTCTGCAGTAGAGGGCAGGACCATCCTTGAGACAACCATTGAAAGCAATCAAAAGAAACTGTTAATTATTTTTCATTCTGGAAATATATATGCTACACTACCAGCCTTGTTTCTTTTTAGCAGAGAACTGTATTCATGTTAATGGTGTTTTTTTTAATAAAAGAAGCAGCTCTGTGTAGCAAAATTTCTGAGAGAAAAAAAACCAAGCAAGCATTTTTGCAAAACAGCTAAGGTGGAAAAGTTGTTCTTTCCAGTCTGAGGTGGATGCATACTGTACATGCATCCTGTATGCTGTAAGATCAGTAACATTTCACAGCCTTCCACAGAAGGTGCCTGAGAAAATTCAGATCCCAAACTTTCAGCTTCAACTGAGTTCATTCTATAAAATTGCTTGACAGTGATAATCACTCCTTTGCGGAAGTCCAGAACAGGACTGAAAAATAATAACATAAGCCTCTTTTAAACTCTTGAAAGAGCATTTGAGAGGATAATAATTAGATCACAGGTACAGATAACAAGCAATCCCCACTCAGTCAAAAAGTCTACGCCTTCAGTCTTCAGCACTGCATATCAAATTCCCCTTCAATGGCTGTGGGTATCCAATACAACAGGTTACTTGCTATAGCCTAAAGCATCTCTGTAGTAATGTTTATTTAATTTTTAGATCCATATATTAGAAGTGCTGAAACACTCCAAATATTTCTTGTTTTAGCCAGAAAATCATACATTATCATGGATAACATTTTACTTTTAAGTAATGTAAGTAAGAAATTGTTAAGTGCCTCAGATTTTTGTCCATATTTCTCAGCAAGAACTAACACGACCTTAAGTGTTTGGCCTTGCTTTGAAAAGTACTGGGCTTTCACAAAGAGGTAGAAAAGGCAGGTAACATTTATCAGCACTAGCAAATCCAAGATATATCTGCTTCTCACATAATAAATAGAAGCGAAAAGGTACAACTTTCACATCCAGAAATTTAGATTGCTAGAAAATACCAAAACTTGAAGGTGAAACAAAGAAAAAGACAAATGTCCAAAATTTATCTACAGCATGAATTCTTGTCCTATAGTAATATTTGGGTTTGATAAACATCAGCAAAAGCCAAAATTAGTAATGGATTGTTAAACAAGACATAAAAGACAGGCTTAATAATGGCGCTGTTGAAAGGATAGCCTTTTATCAACATAGGCTTTGGTAGCAAAAGCAACAAACAGCTATCTTGTTAGGTAGACAAGACCAATAGTTGTACCTTCCTCTCTCCTCCTCATCAGAAAAAAAAAAAGAATTCATAAAATAAAAAATATATATCATAAACGAATTAGAAGTTAATAGTATAAAGAGTAGAAAAGGCGGCAGCGAGGGGATGGGCCAGTAAACAGAAAATTTGGTTATATAATTTAAAGAATTTCCTTACTCACTACATTTTCTGGATTTATAGTAGTTACTTTGCTTAAGCATTACCTTAAGTCTTGGTGTCTACATCCCAGGCAAAAATTAAAACAGACAAATATTGAACTTGTCCACCTCTACAAAACACTGTGCGAGTTGGTTTTTTCATTTGGGTTTTTTTTTAATTCACTTAAAATGATTGTGGAAGTGTCAACAGACATTTCAGCTTCCTTCCCAGAAATACTGCACTACAACTAAACTAGAAATCATGGCATCTATCTTTTCCCATACATGATGCATACAACTTTCTCCATTCATAGAAGAATCAGACCGTCCTTTTGGCAAGAAGCTGCAATGCACCAGTCTGGCTGAGTTATGGTTCTTGCAGAATTGGTTATTAACAGAATAAGTATGCCTATTTTTTTAATCTATAATATTTACAGTATTGCACTTTACTGGATTTAATTGCATTTCACTAAAATTAATGCTGCATCAGTATTATGCCTTAAAACCATTTGTCCATCTTTTTGTATAAGTTGTTCTTTCTACATCCTGTAAAACAGCAAGATTTTGATCCAAAGATCCAGACATTTGGAAAACACAAAACCAAATCAGAAAAAAATTTCCTGTTTCTGTAGCACAACGCATCTCACTGAGTTCAGGTGATTCTGGCAAAACAGGTGCATTTGTTATTGTTCCCATCTTTCAAGTTATCACTTACAATTAGTAAAATCTTGTCTCTCTGTTTTCCTCCTTTCAAAGGACATAGTCATTTGAGACACACACTTTTTGTTATTGCTGCTTCTTTTTTTTAGGAAAGAAAAGAAAAAAACAAAACTGCCTTGCCTCAGATCTGAAATTCCACATTTAAATTCAAACCAGTTCTGCAGCAGCAGCTCCTCAGTGATGGAAGAGATTCATGGCAGTGAAATAATACTGTTGGCAACAAAGAAATGTCATCTTTAATGGAGACCAGCCCCAAGGATTTATTATTTATTATTATTACTATTTGTTTTGCTTAGTTTCGTTCTAATATACTTCTGATCTTCAAAACTTGTTTAGTTAGACACATGCACAAGGTAGCAAAACTGACAGCAGCAGATGACGTTATGTTGGAGCGATCACTTTTGCCAGGGTCAAGAAATCCAAAGTGTCCCCAATGTTCACAGATTAGCATAATTTAGAGATAGTTTCCTTTTTCTTTCTTTCTTTTTGTGTGTGTGTGCATCGTTGGCTGGGTTTTTGTTGGGTTTTTTAACTCTCTCTCTCTCCTCCCACCTACTTTATCCTCCGTGGAGTCTCTGACTCGTGGGTGCATGTTCACTGCGTGCGGGGCTGTGGCGTGGGGAGGGGAATTGGTCGGGAGTGAGGAGTGCCCATGCCCTAGGCAGAAGCCGGGCGCCCTCGCCCCAAGGAGGGTCCCCACCGTGTCACTCCAAGGGCCGCCGGGGCCCCCCTCTTGACCGCCAAGTCCCTGGGGGTGAGAGGTCGAGGGAAGCGACGGGAGGAGTCGCAGCCGGGCGCTCGCAGACCTTGGGAAAAGGGGAAAGAAACAATAAAAATAATAATGATAAAAAAGGTAAGAAAAATGCGAGAAGGCGGCAGGGCAGCCCCGCGGCCGGTGGAGGAAGAGGAGCGGGGCGGAGTGGGACAGCGCGGCGCTCCGTGCGGGTCACCGCGGGAGCCCGTCTCGGTGCGGGGGGTCAGAGCCGGAGCGTGTCAGAGCCCCAGGGCCTCTGCGTGTTTGCGGGCCTTAAGCCGCAGGTCGGCGATGCTCGAGTTCTTGCTGTTGCTCTTGGCGGCGGCGGCCACGACGGCGGCGGCGGAGGCGGACTCGGCCAGGGAAGCGATGGGCAGACCGAAGGGCGGCGGCGGGAACATCAGGTAGGGCGCGTGGGCTGCCAGGTGCGGATGCAGGTGCGGGTGCGCGTGGGCCACGCCCTCCAGCTGCAGCTGCGCCTGGACCTGCAGAGGCGGCGGAGACGACAGTGGCGTCAGATCCGCAACGGTGTCGTGGGGGTGGTGTCACACTAACCTCAGTGTCACACCCCCCCGCACCCGCGGAACACGCACCTGCCTTGCCTCGACCCTCCTCGGCTGAAAGAGCAACTTGTCAGAGGAGCCCCCACCTCCGCCCCTGCCACACGTCACCCCTTTGCAGTTGACCACAGATTTATCTAACCTTCCTTATAGTTAAAAATAAATTTATTTCAAGAAGAAACAAAAAAAAAACAGGCTCCAAGTGCTAATAGCTAAGTTTTTTTGATTCTTTTTTTCTTTTTTTTTTCCCCAAGGATGTTTATTTATACCCCGCTAAAAAACTTCTTTGGCCATGGGTCCTCCTATACATACAGGTTTGGTGTTTGCTTTGGAGTTTTCTCGACCTACACAAACATGCTGGGTTGACTAAGAGATTTCAGCTCTGGGTAGGGTCGGTGAGGAAGGAGTGGGGGGAGAGTTTATTTATGTATTTAATTATTTTGGTCCAAATATGTCTTTTAAAAATCAATACAATTAATCTGTCATCTACACGTGTCTCTGAAACGCCGAAGGTGGTGGAGGGCCCCGTGGGGCTGGGAAAAATCGATTCCGCGATTAATTGACTAAAAAATAAAAGGCGCGAGGATGAGAGTTACAAACAGCAGTGAGGGGGGGTGGCTGGAAGCGAGACGGAAATTCATCCCCTGGGGATGAAGAGGCCTTCCCCCGGAGGGCTGAGCTTCTCTGAGACAAGGACTGGGGTCCCGCAGTGGCAGCGGTGCCTAAGCTGGCCAGCACGACGGCAGCGCAGCGGGAAAAGCCTCTTAGCTCTGGGTAGGCCGCCTCCTTCGGGAAAGGCCAGGCCTCGACAGCCCGCCTGAGAAGTAGGGGGGAAAGGACAGCTCAAGGGTCCACATAGTTTTTAACGCCCTCCCTCGCCCACCAGTTGGGAAATTCTTCTCTCCCTGCCCCAGCGCTCTCTGAGAAGACACCGAAGCCCCCTGGACGGCTCGAGAACAGGACGCTCTGTCCCAGCAGCCCTCTCCTGTCCCTCTTTGCCTCGAGAAGGCGATGCCCAGGGAGAGTGGCTCTCGTTTTGCCACGTCTGCGGACGTCCTCGGGGCCATGAGTCGGCCCACCGCACGGCCTGGAGAGGGGACAGGACCCTCAGCACTGGCGGTGCCTCCTGGGGCAGCGGGACCTCCCGCTTGGCCCCTTTCCCGCGCCTGAGGGGTGCTGAGCTACTGGCAGCCGGGCGGCGGTGGAGGGTATACTCCTCCACCAAGTTTTACAGCCTGTTTTTAATACGTGCCAACTTGTGTATAAATGGTACTTGTAAACGTGTCCGGCTTCCTCCCGTGCAAACGAAAGGGGATCGGAGCTTGCCGGGGGAAAGGAGAATAAACCCGGAGCAAACTACCTGTTGGAAAGGCATCCTCAGGGCTCCCATATTCACATAAGGGGCCACTCTGCAGGCGTCTAAATGGCTGGCGGTTCCCAGGATCACACCTACGGGAAGACATAAGGCTGTGTAAGTGGTGAAGGAACCGGGGAGTCGCCCCTCAATGCCGACCGGCCCGAAGCCCTCACCCACCTTTGTGCATCTGGTTTTCCTGCTTTCGGCACTTTGCTCTCCTGTTCTGGAACCAGACCTATGAAGAGAAAACGCAAACAAAACAAAACAAAAGACAATATAATGGAGGTATACTAGGCAATGGCTAGGAGAGGATTCTCTCAAGGGCTAAAGATGGAGAGAAGGACTCCCCACAACTTCGCTGAGGAGCCTCCTCGGGACCAGCAGAGGGGAAGAGCTCAGCCCCAGGCGGAGTGAGTCCTTCCATGTGCTGCGGTGGGTCTGTTTGTGGGGGTGGGCTGCCCTTCGGTGTGGTTCCTCAGCAAGAGCTGAACTTCAGAAGCCCCCTCACAGCCAGCCACAGCAGGAGCAGTCCACTCCGCACCGAGTGTCCGCGACCCCCGTGTCCCCCAGGCGGCCAACTGTGGTCCTTGTGCCACCAGGCTGGAGCTCTCACAGGCACTTATAACAAACCCACGCGCAGCCCGGGTGGGACCCCGCTCCTTTTTTCAGTTATCCCTCAGATATCCCAGTAGATAACTTGCGTGGGCCAGGTTAGACTCCGAGGCCCCTGGACTACGGGGCCGTCTGCTGCTCTTGGAAATTATGAAGGTGGGAAACATTCAACTTGTACAAAAGGAGCGAAATCGCTCCCAGTTTCCCAAACGTTGAAATGAAACGACAAAATCCACTACTGTAGACTTTTAGACAGACAGGAGCAACACTTTGGGATGGGCTGTAAAGGAGTGCTTGTGCCACTACACGAGAAATTACTTGCAATCCACTCCTAATTCCAGCTGTTCTGATTCAACCAGAATTTTCAGTAGCCACTGCTTCTCTCTAGCCCCTTTCGAGGGGCATTTCGGATCTCCATTACTTTACCCTTTCCAAGGCACTTGCTTTAGAAGCTAGAAGGACCGGACCAAAATGTTTTCAGAACTCTTATCCTTACACCAACGTCTACCGAATATAGACAAACATTGACTTTCACTGCTGATAAAATCTTGTAGTTAAATAAACACCTACAACCTTTGATGTTCTTGCACTTGCCAAGAGATCATACGGTTAATTAATACGAACTGCACTTCCTATATCAAATTTTCCCTTCAAGCTTTCCTCAATTGCCTTAATGATGGTCATTTACAACGGAGTAATTAGTGCAAAGAAAGGCTTCCAAAGGCATTAATTACCTCGGGTACCTCAGTGATTTTCTTAAGTAGGAATTGGCCTTCTATTCGGAACACAGTTTTTCCTTGGCTAAGGTGGCCTGGGGGGTAGAGCGCCCAGCGGGCAGACGGGCAGCTGCTAAGGCGGACCAACTGACCGACAGATCGCTCCCGATCCCCTCGCCGCGTCGCTAGCGCATCCCACCCCGCACTAACGTTGCAGCTGCCGAATGCCCAGTACAGCATAAGCCTGTTTCTCCCTACGAGATGCACGCAAATATGAAAAACATGCAACATCTTTAACCGGGCCGTTCGGGATTTATAATTTAGGGGTTTTTTTTAAATACGAGCATACAAAATATCATCGTGCTGTAGAGACAAGATTTATAATTTATTTTTTTATGACTGTAAATCCTTGCAGGAAATCCACTTGTGCGTGTTCCTTACCCCTCCTTCCCCCAGCCCCCCACCCCCGCCCCCCAAAGGAGTATAAATTGTCAGGAGGAATTTAAGCAGCGTTTAAACAACTTCTCTTGGAAATAGGAACATCTTTCAAACAGAAATTATATTTAAATCTGGAAAACGAAGTGCCCTTTCCCTTTAGCTACGGAAAAATAAGGTTATGAGGAATAAAAGTGATGAATTAGCCGCTGCGTTAAGCGATAATAAATCAGTCTTGGTGTGATTCACGATCAATTCCAATTAGTCATGAATATGCTAAGTAAAGCACAGTACACTGGTTTAGACAGTTATTTCTTCATTAAGGATCACTCAGTGATTTCTTTCACAAATGCTCTAATCTGATTTCCTTTTGATTTCCATTAGAGACAGTGAATAATGACATTTAATTTAGCCCTGCACCATAAACCCAAAGATATTTGTTGTAATTGAATTACTGCCTGCTCCTCACTATGGTCTCATAACTTTCAATTATAACCCTGACAGCTGGGTGATATGAGTTTCCAGTACAACACTAAAAATAAAAGGTTAATAAGGACTAGCTACCATAGGAGCTTCAATTTATTTACAGCAAATTTCCACACTAAATTGAAACTATATCTTTTAACATCAAGGGACAAGCTGTTTAGATAGGAATTAGAAAACAATTCTGAAAGTATTAAAAAACCCCACCTTTTCCTTTTTCTCCTTTCTCCTTCTTTTTCTCTGCTTTCATTTATGGATGGATATCAACCTCTCTGATTATTTCCTAATTGACTGTCCATTTCCTTTTGATATTTATTTTATTTATAGGGTTTTTTTATCCATGCCAACTTCTTTTGTAAGTTTATTACTTTTATTACTTTTTTTGTCTTGCTCATAATCTCCAATTGAATCAATATCTTTCTTTTTTTCTTTTTGGTGTGTTTTTTTAAGATCTGTAAGCACTTCAAGCACCAATTTTCCTGTAACTATGAACATCCTGTTAAGGTGCTGCTCAGTAATAAAGTACTTGAAAGAAAGAGTGCAGAATTCAATTACAAGTAATTTATTTTTATAGAAACAGTACATCAAGGCCTTGGAAAGATATTACAGAGCTCAAGTAAGAAGATCTGGGAAGATGACATAAGAGTTGATGTCCCCTTCAGCAAAAGTTTAATCTTTTCATTAATTTATATGGTGTGGTTAGATCAATCTTCCAGGGGAAAGCAGGCAAGCAGCAGTCTGAACCCCTGCAATATCCCCTGCAAGCTGCCCTCCCTAAGGCATGTGCCTGGCACCATCCCTCGCCCAGCTCCATTTGTATGGGGAGATGCAGGAGTTGAGGGGAGAAAAGAGCCTTTAAAACAACCAAAAAAAAAAATGAAAATAAAGCAACACCCAAAACAAGAAAGAAAACGACCTAGCTAGTCTATTTATTTCAGGAAATGCCTCCAGGAGGCAGTTTTTTTAAAGCGAGATAGTCGCTTGCTCTGGCAAAGGCTCGCTGAGAGGGATACCTGACTGTTCGCTTGCTACCCTGAGTCGGGTTTAAGCAGGGGAACAAGGCGACCCGTCTCCCTAATCCTGCTCGGGCCTGTATTCCTTGTTTTCCCGCTGTGCCATGGGGGGCGCAGGGTGACATGCACTCATACCCACAAAACCAATGTAAATCTTACCTACAGGTACCCGCACCCATAGGTGGACATATGCACCATGGATCTCAGGATAAGGAAATAGAAGATATCAACAACTATATACGTGTTCTTCATGGAGGGATTGCTTTGGTGACTTTTTTTTTCTGGGTTTGTTTTGGGTCTGTTAGGTCAAGCACAGAGGTATAACCCAAGGTTTCCTGCTCTAGACTTGTTCAGAAAGCCACAGGTTGATCTTATTAACTATCTCTGGGTTGTTTTATAAAGACAGAGACCAAATCTGTTTTGTGGAAGTGATCCCTACATGGCTTAAGGGGAATGGGGTGGTATTTTCCCCCTGCATCAAACAGAAAATCAATTTTAAAATAATCGATGTGGAGCCACCCAAACAGACAGATCTGACGGCCCCAGAACTACATCAACCCGGGCCTATTTCCAAGGTTTTGAAAGGTAATTGGCATTTAGCTGCATCTGAGGAGGAATGAGAGGGACGGCTGGAGACCCCACCAGATGGGGTGCCATAGACTCATACGCTTGCTGCATGAATCAGACTAGGCTACTTCCCCCTGCTCTAGCTAATCTTGTCCCTCAGCACCCAAATTGTCTAGCCTGATTCACGGTGATTGTTTTCTGGACATTTTTTTCCCTATAATGGCCCCATAATAGAAGGAGGGGGAAGAAAGCAAGGATTAATGAAGATTTAACGGTACGCTTACAATGGAAAATACTTTTTTTTTTCTTTTTAAATAGTGAGTTGCTTAGTTACTAGAGTCTTGTCAATACTATCACCACTACCTCCCTAAAATAAATAAATAAATATTAAAAAATGAAACCACCTTCCTAGGAAATGCAAAGCACTGGCACACGTTCCCAAAGCAAAGCAGAATTACTGTTTGGCAAGAGAGGTACAGCGGACTTGCAAACTGCTTCCCCATCACACGTGTCTTCTCTGCCCTCACCTTCCCGTTTGGGATGAAGAGGGGTACTGTGTTAGGATATGCTGGCAGTTAGGAAGTGAGGTGGGGACGTTTCCAGGAACAGAGCCTTTCTCTTACCTGAACCCTAGCTTCAGACAGTCCCAGCCTCTGGCTTAGTTCTTCCCTCATGAAGGCATCCGGATAGTGAGTCTCATCAAAAAGTCTTTCCAGTTCATTCAGCTGTTCTAGCGTGAAATTGGTTCTGCTTCTTCTTTGTTTGAGCTTGGTCTGTCCATCTTCATCTTCTGACTTCACATCTTCTCTCTTGTCTTTGCACTCGTAGATCCCTGCCGGGAGGGGGAAGGGGAAAACGACACTGAACCTCCTCTCGTACCTCTCCGAAGTTTCTGTCCGCAACTCACCGGGGTCTCCCCCCTCCCTTCTCTTCGTTCCCAAACTCAACACAACCTGTAGGAGCAAGACAAGTGGAAGGGGGGTCCCCGGTCCGGCTCAGCAGACAGGAAGGGTGAGTGGAGCTGTGGACCTGGCTGGGTTGGAGGGTACACGGTCGGGCTGACCTTCACTGCCAGCACAGGGCCGAGAGAGGAATGAAGAAAGCTGCCGCTGCCTTGCTTGGCTGATGTCCCATCAGAATAATTATGTCTATAAATATAATTTTATTTTCTTTCTTGGCTGAGCAGGAAGCCCTGTCGACTGTTGGCATTGGCAATTCGGGACACGTGCTGGTAAGCTAACAGCCCCCCGATACCTCCAAGAGGTGCGAAGAGATGGGGAAAGAGGATTACTCAGTCGCCGTTTCCTCCCCAAAACTGTTATGCAAGAAGCTCCCTACTGCTGTCCTGGTGAAGCCACGCTGAAAATACTTGCGTAGTAAAAGAAACTTTCTATGGGTCTGAGACCAAGACCTTTTGTCCCTTTCCCCTTATCATTCCTCCTACCCCTAAAATACCTCCCAGTGGGTCAAAACCCCCGGGGCAGGGGTTCTACACACTCCACTGGGCAGCATGGATGCCTAGTGATCGTGGATGTTCCCGAGTCACTCCAAAACTACTGACCCAACTTGCTCCGCAATTTCACGGAGCCCAAGGGGACTCGGAGCGTGCTGCTACCAGAGGCAGACGCTGCGCCCGCTTGTCCCCATCAGAAAGGTGTTGGACTAGAGAGGTAGGTAGCAAGGGAAAACAATTGGCTTTTCCTTGTCCTCGGGAGGGGGGGGG
>VZRI01002302.1:0-36403 GCA_013397515.1 Upupa epops | reverse complement strand
AACGCACCTTGCAACCTTAAAAGATTTATCTGAGAGATGTAAAAATGGCCCATAGGAGAGAAACGCGTTGAGAAGAATGCATTTGTATATGAGATTGTTAAACAAATTTTTTTGGTAGCTTCACTGGAAAGATTTATTTATTTATTTTAAGCCTTACAAGCCGTTATGGCAACATATGGTGAAAATTAAAGTATTTCCCAGCAAATTTAATCTTAAAACATTTACCTTGAGTTTTATTTTTAGAAAAACAAAAGAAAAAAGGGGTGGAAAACAATCTCGGATGAAAAGTAAAACAACGACCGTTTCAAAAGCTCTAGTTTAAACTAACAATAGACTGAGACCCCCGACTGAGGCTGCCGGATTGGTGTCGTACGTACCTGATGAATATGTTACGAAGCGGCCGGGACAGGAGCTGCTACAGTAATTAATGGAGTGTGACAGAAATACTAAGCACTTAATTGTCTTTATCCCGACATCAAGCAACGTAACCAAAGGGATGCGCTCATTCAATACAAAATCACACAAACGCTCTACTCTGAGCTACACGGAGGCACGTGTAAACGCACACGCTCAGAAACAAGCACAAGGTCACTTCTCTATCACGAATATTTTTTTTTTAATCAGCATATTTCCAGCAACATCAATTATACATTCTTTGCAGAGACTTCAGACTCGTTCAAATCCTCATCTACTTCTGTTTCTGTAAAATTAAGCATTCACGTGGTAAATTACAATAAACCATTGCCTTTGTGTGTAGTTCATTACAATTTAGTGGGCGAGCACAATGGACGAGTAGCCCCCTTGATTTCATTCGCCCTGGATAACTCCATCAGAATTGAAATTCTATGAGGAAAACTGCAGGAAAAAAAAGTTCCGAGCTGTAAAGTTTGTACTGATTTTAGCGAAAAATACACACAGGGAGAATTGTTTGCCTCCTCCAGTAATGTGCGAGGGACGCTGCGATTTTGAACTCTGTAATAATGATTAATAAGTCAAAAGGGCATATTTTTCTTTTATGGTATGCAGCGCTCAAGGGAATATTCCGTGTATGTCTTTAAAACGAAGTAGGGATATTTACACATATGCACAGAGTTAGCAACAGCACCAAAGAAAGAAAAAGCTCCACGAATATTTCAGTGAACTATTACTTTTTTTCAATTATTTCCCAATGAGTATTTCAATGAACTGTTACATTTTCCCAATTCACAGGGAAGATTTATGGGATTATTAAGATTTCTAGTGGAAATATTATACAGTGGAAGTTTATCGTCTCTCAGGGATTGTACACTATTTGATATCAATTTCCAGATGTTATGATATTTTTCAGAAAATAATTGAGTATATTAACTTCTTTCCTACAAAAGATAATTTAGGGGGGTCTTATTTCTTTCTTTATTTGTTCTATTACAGACATAACTATCTCTTCCTCGTCCCCCCCCCGTCCCCCCCCCGTCCTTTAGCAGAAAGAAATTGTTGAAACATTAGAGTAAACTTGAATCAGATAATAGTTTAATACTCAAGGGAAGGAATAATTCATTTGTCAGTTTATTACCAGAGAAACCCCGTGGATTTACCTAAATTTTAAAAGAAGAACAAGGCACGGTTCGAGAACCGCCGCTTGCCCATGGCCGCGGGGGCTCCCGGTGGGTGTCAGACCCCTTCCGCGGGGTCTCGGCGGGGACCTGGGCGGGGGGGCTTTGACTTGATCCCTGCTGCACAAAGGTGGCTGCTCTGCCGTGACCGCACGCTCGGAGCAAGTTGGCAGCGACACTGGTGTTTCTAAAAAGGTCTTTTCGAGGCGGCGCTCGGCGGTAGGTCCCGTGCACAGGATCCTCAGGCACACAGCAGTGCGCACACACACTCATCTGAGTCCTGCGACCCCACCCACTTCGCGATCTGTCGGGGTCTGTATCCCCCCTCTCCCCCGAGTCTGACGGATCGCGATGCTGCCCTGCCCGGGGTTCCATATACTCCCGGCCCGGCCCGTTGAGGAAACGAGGAGGGGGCAGCGGCTTATTCATGGCAGCTTCGCAGCTGTGCCCAGGAGAGGTGCAGGGCGAACGATCCTCCTGGTCCCTGGTTCCCATTTGGTAGAGACGGGCTTAGGCGACGCGTGCCGGCCCGTCCATGCTGCAGAGCTATGCCCCGAACTGCCCCCACTACCCGGAGGGAACTGGTGGGTAGCGCAGAGGGGTTTCCCTGAAGGAAGGATTGAGCCCCGTCCTCTCTGTCCCCGCTGAGCTGATTCTGGCCCTCGTCTGTCACCCCTCGCGTTCGCTCCCCTAGACGGGCAGAAACATCTCCCTTGCCTCGCTATGCTTCTGCCCATCTGGGGCTGTTCAGAGCAAGATTTCACCCCTAAAAAGGGATTAAGGGCTGCGGCAGGCTTCAATGCCCCTGCATGGTAAGGTGAGGGAGAAAGGGGGGTTACCTCACTTCATGTTTATCGGGGTAGTTAAAAGGGAAATAAAGAGGTGGGGGAGAAAGAGAGAGAAAGAAAATCGACTTTAAGAGACTCCAGATTTAAATAACAGCCTTTGATATTTTGACAGTAAAATGGAAAACACTTAACAGGAGTCAAGTTCTGATGTCTGAGGCTGGCAGCGCCCACTAAAATTATATTGTCTTGCCTTATGCTTCAAATTGGACCCAGGACCCTATAACATCTCTCCAGGTCGTTATCTTTCTGATTGCAAAACGATAACTGTATCGTTTTACACTGGTCAACTATGCAAGAACCTGTGGAATAAAATCCACAAAGTGCATACACATACCAGCTCCCTGGCCGAAGCAGTCTGTTCTTTGCAAGTTGTAAAGGCCTGCAAATTAAATACCAATTACTGGAAGCAATAAAATGTTGGGGGTTTTTTTATTGCATGAAATCTACTTAAAACAGAAAAGAATAGTGGTTTTATTTTTGTGAGGATGAAGGGAGGGGGAGCAGCTCTTGAAGACATATATTGGCAGAGAAAGATTCTATACAGTGCCTGTATAGGCCCACAATGGAGACATTCTATGGCTGGCAGGAGGCAGGGCTTCCCCCCATGTTGTACAGAGGGAGAGTTATGCAGAGGTGCTTATGATAGGGATTATTGTAGGTGAGACCTAGGGAGATGGGAAGCCCAGGAACAGTAGCTCTAGGTAGCAGTGACTGAGTGGTGTAACCAAGTTACTTGACACAGTTTGATGTGCTTTTAAGGCCCTCACCAGATGAGACTCTAAGGCGTCAGTGGTGAGAATAATATGGAGTATGGGGTCTACAAGAAGCAGTCTGCCCTCTCGTCCTTCCCCTGCTCTCTCTTCTTTCTCCTCTTTAGGGAAAGAAGGTGTTATGACTTTTTTACCTTAAGAGCATCAGTGTGCAAAGGTCCCTAATTCCTTACTGTATTCTCTGTATCCCTTAGCAATAGTGGCCCCCTACGATGCAGTTGAGGGGGATAGGGGTGGATGGGGGTCTAGCCCACAATGTTCCCTGTGGTGCCAGCTACACTATAAGGCTGTTGTTCTTCTACAGACATCCTCTACTTTCTATGTAGCAAAACCACATCACCAAACACTCCAACATGAGGGATGTTTAACCAGATGAGACCCTCTCAGCTTTCCCTGAGTTTGTCTGCCCTTCACTGCAATGCAATTGCATGTCTAGCATGAAAAAGGAAGAGTAGAAGTAAGCTGAAACCCATGCTCTAATTGATGAAAACCAGCAGAATAAAGTGATATGTAAGTTTCGTGTAATACATCCAGCCCTTGAATCGTGCATTGAAACATCTCTCGGATACATCCATCCCACTCTTCATTTCCCTAGTGTTTCATTACTCCTGGAACAACCCGTTCTTGTGGTTTTCTCTTATATTGTGCTTGCACTTCAGTCTCTTCTTCACTTAATGCTGGGAACTGCCTGTGGATGGGACAGGACACAGCCCTGGGGAGCACCTACTATGTGCAGTGGGTTATGACACTTATGCGACGTGGGCTTGTGGTGTGCTTCTGTAACTAGGGTTTGAAAGAGTGGGCTTTGTTTTGCTTGTTTATTTTTTTTCTTTCCAGTGACACAGTCAATTTGAGGATTGCAAGCTTGTTTCTTAACATGGCCCTATTCTAAGTGAACTAAATTCTCCAACTCACCAAAGCATATTATACAGGGACAGGCTGAGGCAGCAAAGAGATCTTCCAAGCTAATTACCCACAAGCACACAGGCTTTCTGTAGATGAATTTGATTTAGAAATGCATGAATACTAGACTCAGAAACCAGAGGAAACTGAAACTGCCATTTCAAATATGTCCCGCGCTCAACACATGAAATCTCCACATTTCAAAACAACTAATTTAAGCTGCCCTGCTGCTAGTTGTGCTGTAAGGAGAGCTTTGCTACAGGTCAGTGCTCAAGTTTTTGCCTGACCTAGAGGACTCATCACTCCTAGAGCCTGTGTGATGCAGAGGGCCTAGGACCTCCAAGAAGCCAAGAATTAGGGCTGAAGAAGGTTATATCTGAGACATTTAGGAAGCTGAGGTGCCACCCTCCAGCACAGAATCACAGTGTGGTAGGGGTTGGAAGAGACCTCTGGAGATCTAGTCCAACCCACCTGCTAGAGCAGGATCAGATAGAGAAGATAGTAGAGTCATTTGAATGCCTTCAGAGAAGGAAATTCCACACCAGTGTGGTTGCTGTACTGATGGAGCTGTTAGTATCAGAAGCAGTAAAGTGGAATGCTTTCTTTTCTTTCCCCAAACTGGAGGATCCTTGATGCTTATTTTCCCAATAGATACTATTTTTCTCTTGGTTGCACTTTCCCCCCATTTCTGCAGCAACAAGTTCCCTGCCAGTCGTTTGCCCAGAGTTTGTTCATGATTGCTCAGCTGCTTGACAGTAAAGACATGGTCTTCAGAAATATTTGGGTCTCTTGGTATCACCTCCAAGGAAATGGAGTCCCAGGACTGACTTCTGCGGGTCCCTCTGCAGCACTGGTTCCTCATTTAACACTGAGGAAAAGCTGTGGGAAGGAAAATGTTTAAGGACATAGCAATGCTGCTCCTTTTGGCGTAAGGGCAGGTGTCACAGCCAGAGAGGAGTGCTTATTCATTTATTTTTTCCTTAAAGAGGGGAATTCTTTCCTCAGTGCTGTTAAATAAGTAGGGCTTAGGCTGCTGCATGCCCAAATCAGACCATGTGCTCCCGTTTACACCCCTCAGTGAATGTCCACACGTGCAAACATTCATCTATTGATGAGGCTGTGGAGATTTCTGGTTTTGTTTTAAAAACTGGCTGCCTGCAGCCTCTCCTTAGCTCCTTTGGGTATGCATGAGCAGCTGTGGAGAGCTGCAAGGCTAGCCAACAGACCTTGTAGCCCCCACAGATGTCAATTAGTTTCTCTTGGGTTTCCTTTGGGTACACTGGGGTTTTGAGACCTCCATGTGCTGATTTATTTGTAAAGCATGAGTTATTCACAAACTCCATGTTATTAATTAGAAGATTATCAGCTCTTGGTAATTCACCTGTCTGCTGCAGAGGAGTTCCAAGGAAACTCTCACATGGACCAGACCAAGCTGAAAGGGGAGAGTCAATTTAATACTACAGCAGGACACTCCTGCTTTCTACATTAAAGAGCAACTGGAAGGATATGAAAGGCTTTGGTGATCCTGAGTGCCTTTCCAGGCTCGGTTAACCCAGAAAGCAGCCTGTCACAGCTGCATCATTGTAGCTTGGTGAGGTCTGTCCAACTGCTAAAGGAGGAAAGCCCAGGGATATGTGCAAAAGGTCTTGGGAAAACGTGCAAAGAGCCTGAGTTGGACTGTAGAGGGGGAAAAACACCCTGCATAAACCCTATTGGCAACTAGAAAAAGACAAGGAGCTGGGTACTAAATGTGCAAGGAGGAAAGGAACAGTTAAGTACATTGCCTCTAGATACCACAGCTTTTTAAACTAGTTAAACTGACTGCACTCCTCTGGGAATATGTTTTAGAGGAGGCAAAATTGAGTGCATTTTTAATTTGCCTAATTTTCTCTATCCTATATATTTTTGGTTCCTCCCTGAGCTAATGAATCCTTGCTGCATTCACAGAGAGGGAAAGTTATTAGTACTAGCAGAGGTCATTGTCGTCTTTCTCCAAGCCATCACTGTCCTTCCTGTGGCTTGATCAAATACTAGCGACGGTCATGCCAGGGAAGGAAAGGGGTCACCTCAAAATGCCTGAAGTTTAACTGCTTGCCTTTGAAAGGAGGTAGACTTTAATCTAACGTGTTGCATCAAGTGCAAAATATAGTTGTGTATATATATTTATGTATACACACAAGTAAATCAGGAAAGCAACTCTGCAGTAATGTGAAAGTTTTGGTGCAGAAGAATACACTGGTGAAAGCAAAAAGGAGAAGGGTTTAGGTACAAAAGAGGATTTGATGCTGCTGCTGAAGGCTTGGAATACTTGGGGTTTGTGATCTGTGATTTTGCCAAGGATTTCCCATGTGCTGTTGAGTCAATCTCTTTTAAATCTTTCTCTTCCTCAGTTTCCCACCTGCAAGATGGGAATTACATAGAACATTTTGTCTTCTCTTCATTTATCTGTCTTATCTAAGCAGTCTATAAAGTTTTAGGGCATTTCTTCCATTTTTGTTGTGTCTACTGCTTGGCAATTTCCTTAGGCATTTTCCATAACACAGATAATAACTTCAACAGGTTATTCCAGGTTTTTTCCTGCCTTTGGCCACAGAGCTCATAACATCTTCTCATGAGCCAAATACAGGGAATTATCCTCACAGCATCTTTGTGGGGTCTCTGCCCCTCAGTAAGCAATGTCTAACTAGATTACTTGGAAATAATAACTAATAATCAGTGCTGTACACCAAACTGACTGGTCTCATGTGTTTTCTGCTTGGAAAATTGGTCTAAACCACTACTCACCCAAGAATAACTGCTCTTTTTAAGGTGGAAACACTAAACAGCAAAGTGATTCCTGTGAGATTTAAAGGGAAAGTTTGTGGAACAAAGAGAACCCCTGCAGAATGTAGACCTCAAGCCTGTGTGATGAAGATGCACAAATCCTCTCCCAGGGTGTCTGGGAAGAGCAGAGCCCAGGCTTTAAAAGCAACAGATCATTTCTGTGTCTCCATTACCTCATTAATTTGAGGCAACATACCCAGATTTGAAACTGTGGCATGTGTTGTCAATTCCTGTTGTCTTCAACCCTAACAAGTTATTAAGTACCATGCTCTTCAAACAGTCATGTCCCACATATCTCCTAGTTCACTGAAAGGTGAGGCACTTCAAATTAGGAGTGCTTTCAAGAGGGTAAGTTTAAGTAATTACAAATTGGTTTTTCTTTTTCATTACAGCAAAAGTGGGGTATGACTAGATTAAATCTGGCAGACCTAGCTGGAACAGTTTAAGAAGTTCCTATCACCATCTGTTTATTGCTGTTCTTCTGCCAGAAGTTGTCTCCTTCTCCCACCCACAGAAAGAGCTGCATGAGACTAGACCTTGTCTACTAGAACACACAGGCCAGCTCAACTTGCTCTCAGTTTGTGTACCTACACAGCATGACATGCAGGGAGTAATAATCAAGGACTGATGTAGCCATAGTTTGGTCAGATAAATGCAGACACAAGTGCTTGGGACTGACAAATTCCTGCTGTTTATGAATATGCAAGTAAAATGCATTGGGGTGTTCAGAATAATTTTAATTATTTAAATTTTTATGTAATAGTTCATGCAATTGTTTTTCCAGAAGCACACAGATACAGTTAATTGTAAAAACATCTTGCTAGTAACAACTACTAAACATAGTTGTGTATTTTATCCCTTACATTCTAAGAGTTTTCAAGCTGCTTTTTTATTTCCTCTTTGTTGTTGTTCCCATGACAAATATTCAGGCTCTGTGGACACAGATTTGATGCTGCTAGAGGGAGGAGAAGATACAAAAATGATCTTGTCCTTCAGAGAATCATAATACGTATCAGAGAGATGAGAAATCCCTTTGTGGTCTATTTGTGCTTTACCAGGCAACGTTCCTGGGCCTCAGGATCCTTCATGTTCAGATACAACATCCTTATGTAGTAGATACACTGGACGAAATGTCAAATGTAAATTGTGCACACTTCAAATTTATATTACTTCTAAAGTGATTTTTAAATAAAACAGGCCCATTGGGAGAAGAACTGTACAAGTATATTTGCTAAATCTAAGTTTTATTTCTAAAAAGCTTTTTGGCAGAAGTGGTTGAACGGAAATCTCTTAACATTGTTTTTGTTCTGTTTGTTTTTGGTTTTGTGTGTTACTTGACAATTGATCGGTAAAAAGGCTCAAAATTAGCTAGTTTTTCCTGTCTCCAAGGTAGATGTGTGATGCAGATCTGGTGATTTCATAGAATCATAAAATCATAGAAAGTATTGGGTTGGAAGGGACATCTAAAGGTCATCTAGTCCTACCTCTCTATAACAAGCAGGGGCATGTCTAACTGGAACAGATTGCTCAGAGTCCCATCAAGCCTGATCTTGAACGTCTCCAGGGATGAGACCTCCACCACCACTCTAGGCAACCTTTTACAGTGATCCACCACCCTCATATTAAGGAATATTTTCTTGATGTCCAGCCTAAAGCTACCCTGTTCCATCTTAAAATCATTACCCCTCATTCTATCACTACATGTCCTTGTGAATGGTTCTTACCCAGCCTCCTTACAGGCCCATTTCAGGTAATGGAAGGACACTATAATGTCTTCCTGGAGTCCTCTTCAGGCTGAACAACCCCAGCTCTCAGCCTGTCTTCCTCATAAGAGAGATGCTTCAGCCCGCTGATCATTTTCCTGTGACCACTTCATGTGGTTGTCCTGCATGCCAAGTTAAACAGAACATGTCAGAATTAGGTCTGCTACTGAAAGCCATTTTCAACATAAAGGATGACAACGTAATGGCTTTCCATAATGATAGCCAAAAAGTCTAAAATTTGTTTGCCAAGCAAAGCTATGTACAGAATATCAGTAATGCTTTCTCAGTTTGTTAACATTGTGTTTTTACAAATAAGAATACAGACTCTTTAATTAAAATTTACCCTTAGTATTAAACAGGTGGTATTGTTCAGGGGGAAAATACAACATAGGTTAGGGGTTGCTTGACATATACAACTGCAAATGTATATGGGTCACTTGCAAAACTGATTGTATTCATAGCTGGACATACGTTACCTACTGAGTGCCTTTTCTACTTGAATTACTCTAGGAACCTAAAAGTTCACAGCTTGTGATTAACCATGCTTCTGATGCACCTGCAGACAATAAATCCCTGATGTAAAATTTGAAGGTCATATCACCATGTAGTATAGTAGTGTGTAGTTGTGTGGGTCCTCTTCTGGGTCACTGTGTGTCTCACCTGGATTGCTACTAATGTTGTGGGATAGAGACCTCAACTATATTTCAACTAAGAGCTTTTATCTAAAACATCAGACACAAAGGGAGGGTTTAACAAAAAACTGACAACAACAACTGACAACAACTGACTCAGTCTGTGGAAGAAAGGCACCAAGATATTTTAATATCCTCCCTCACCACATATCAGAAGTTAAAAATCCCACACAAGACAGACACAGACACAGTAAGTTTTGTCACACTGCCTTTACACTGAACTGAGAGAACACGTTGAATGTCTATTTGTAGTTAGATTCTGTTTCTCTCTCAAATCACAGCAGTTGTCCAACTTCAGTCTTGACTCTCATAAATCTTCACAATTCAGAGTTCTTCCAGTGTCTCCAGGTCCAGGCAAATCTTCCCACTCAACACAAATTTTCTTCAGCTTGAGAAGTGATAACATTTTCAGAAGCAATAACGTTTTATCTCACTGGCAGTGAGGTATCTCCAAACAGTCCAAGATAAGAGAGAAGAGCAAAGAAACGAAAAAGAAGGACTAAGTGACCAAGGGGGGAGAGAAGAGGGAAGGAGTGGGGGGCAGACTCTTTTCAAATTTTCAAACCCACACTTTTCTGCAGAAAACACACAAACTTACAAATTCTGTTCAGCTTTTAAAGTATAAAGCACAACCACCCCCAAACCAAAGCAGCGGAGTAGACTCCATCCCTGAGTGAGATGTCTGTGGTACAACTGCCTGACAGTAGTCTGTGGAAAATAAAATTAGATGAATCCTCACACTTCAAATATTTCATAATTCCCTGCCTGATTAACTAGACCTGACTTGGGAGTTAATTTACAGGTAAGTTAATTTCCCCTTTTACATTTAGGGATTCAAGCTTAAAATATGGATATGAATGCTGCTGAGTGTACCACCACCACACTTACATTTATCGTTCGTGAGGCTAATTTCACTGCCTTACTGCCTCATCCAGGGGTAGGGGCAAGTCCATCAAGGGGATTATTCAAAGCATCTAATTTAGGGTATTCTACTGAATCTCCTTGATAGGCCACATCTGTCAGCCTCTTAACTTCAATACTTATATTTGGTATCTACTATAGCCCATATAAACAGCTCCTCTCCACTCCCTCCAGTCATAATCATCCCCAAAATGTGGATGACATAAGTTTTAGGTTCCCAACACTGATTTGCTATGGGATAGCTTCTGCTGGACTAGACTACTTGCTAGTGTAGACATAACAAGGATACTGTTCCCTGTTGTGCTGCTACAGCTACCTCACAGAATCACAGAATCACAGAATAATCCTGGATGGAAAGGACCTGCTAGATCACCAAGTCAAGTTATCTCCACATCAACAAAAACCCTAAATACCTGAGACATCCGAAACCACAACATAACCCCCCCCCACACACACACTTACCACTATAGCAGGTTGCAAAGCACCATGTCTACAGGCTTCTTAAATACCTCCAGGGAAGGCGACTCAATCAGTTCCCTGGGAAGGCCATTCCAGTGCCTCACTACTCTTTCTGGAAAGGAATTATTCCTAATATCTAATCTCAACCTCCTCTGCTTCAACTTCAGACCATTGCCCCTGGTCCTGTCATCAGTCACCAAGCAGAAGAGGCCAACACTCACCTCTCTGCAACCTCCCTTCAGGTAGCATAAAAGGGCAATGAGGTCCCCCCTCAGCCTCCTAGTCTCCAAACCAAACATGCCCAGCTCCCTCAGCCTCTCCTCATATGACTTGTTCTCTAAACCCCTCACAAGCTTGGTAGCTCTCCTCTGGACACACTCCAGCCTCTCAATGGCTTTTCTATAATGAGGGGCCCAGAACCAAACACAGTACTCAAGATGAGGCCTCACAAGGGTCAAGTACAAAGGCACCAGAACTCCCCTTCTCCTGCTGACTATGCTATTTCTGATGTAGGCTAGGATCGTCTTGGCCTTCTTGGCCACCTTGCCACACTGCTGGCTTGTATTAAGCTGACTGTCTACCAGCACCTCCAGGTCCTTTTCTAGACTTGTGAGTGTCTAGGTGCAGAAGCAGATCACTAACTACTTCTTCCTAGATTATGGGGGATTTGTACTGTTCACCATCCTTATCTTCAAGCTCAGGAGGCTGAACAGCCTGGGATGATATAACCTCTGTTGTACCTCTGGTTGCACCTCTGGTTGCAGATATTGATTAGAGGGTTCCCAGTTTTTCTGCACAAAGTATTGACTAATGTTATCCTTCAGAAAACTGTAGGAATATCCCTGTTCATTCAGACATTGTCCTCTTTACAACTGTATTTGTCATGCCTTTCAGTGAATCCAATGAGCAATCACATCTCGTGCTGAAGGCTATTGAAGACACTCACTAGCAGTACATTGTGTAAAACTAATTCTCCACTGTATAAAGTGTGCAGATGTTGCTGGTCAGGAGCAAAGTTTCCTTACACTAAGGTGAGGTGCAGTGTAACTCTAAACATCTTAAAAGTGAAAAACTGAAGCCTGTGGAGAGATACCAGGCATGAGAAAACTTGCTGATAACAAGATCGCAATAAGAAGAAATCAATGACACATACCCTTTGTCAAAGGAACATCTACAATAATGTGATAGTTGCACTAGGGACTGTGGAGAAGAGTAATAAAGGATATTGCAAGTAAACCTTTGAGGCCAAACGCACAGGTCTTCCTGCGATGTCAGAAAGAAGAGACTGTCAAGGACATGCTTCTTGAGTGAAAACATGAAAATAAGTCAATAGATTTGCCAGCCTTGTTATTGATGGAGCTATAAACCCACACTCAAATGCCTTTGGTAGTTGGCACAAATGCAAAGGCACAAGTAGATAGACAGGAGTAGATACACCAAGTGTCAGATAACTGTGCCCAGTAAAATCAAGCAGAGATTTCTGAGAGTGTGATTCAAAGCTCAGTACTCCACTAAAAAGATCAAAGAAGGAATAGATCTCCAGAGAATTTTAAAAATCCCTCTTGGGGACTGCTAATGTCCCCTACAGTTATCTATCATCCTGAATGTGTAGGAATCTGTAGCAGAAATATTAAAACCAATCTGACTGAAGAATGAATGGAAATGGTTGAGTATGAGATTACCAGATAAAAGGTAGAAAGCATGTATGTTTTCAGCACCTAAAAAAGCAGGTCCATCAAGTAATACAGATGTATGTGCAGCTTCTTAGATCTGGAAAACAAAGGAGGGCCAAAATCAGTGTGGGGGAGCAGAATGGGACTGGAGTTTCAAAACTTCCAGAAAAAGAGGCAAAGGAGAAAGAATAAATTTCAGTGATGTCAGAGGAAGGAAAAAGAGAGGAAAGAGAGTAATTACTGACACCTCCTGAAATGGGTACCCCAAAAACCAGAACATGACACCAGTCTAAAACCCCCAAGAAACATAAAGAAGAGAATCATCAAGCATTACTCTCTTGTTCTGCATTTCAGGAACTGTGGAAGCAAACAGCTATTGCAAAAGCCAAACCCAAGTCAGACATTTTTTCACTCCTAGCAGCAATATACTGTGAAATTAAAAGGCTGATTAATGAAGATGACATTACAACAGGCAGCCCTTACAACTCTTACATAATTCAAAGGGTAAATTGAGACACAGGTGTTGATAGCTTAAACTCACACTGACACAGAGCATACTAAAGTGATACTGGAAAGAAGCATGTATGAATGCTGAAAACAAGATATTTCAATGGATCTACTCTTTGCTAGAGAGAAACATGCAGAAGTGTAAGCAGTCGGTGAAACACTGGCATTATAGGTGATAGAAACTGCAAGTGACTTAGCTCAGTAGTTGAGGATTCAGATATCATCATGGGTTCATGCAGTCAGAGCCTCCAGAGCCAGGAGTATACCAGCATTCAGGTTTGAAAACTTATCCTGCACAATCTGCTTCTGTCTAGGACAAAGAAGGCTATGGAACAGCGGTGTTTCTAGTTCCCATTGCTCTGGCTCAGCCTCAGAATGCTTTCTTTTTAATGCTGTTCTCCTTGCTTGTTCATTTTCTTCATGCTTAACCTTAATAGAAGTTTAGGTTGACCATGGGGCATTGGGAGTAATCTCAAGAAAGAGCATGGGGCTTCAATACAGAAACAGTATGATTGTGTGTATATGGGTATGTTATCAAAAAGAAAACAAGAGATAATTGCAAAAAACCCAAGCAGAGAGTAAATGTCTTAGTGCTAGGCAATATGCCTTTAATAAGTATCCTCCCCACAAGTTATTTGAAACAGTCTGGAAGTAAGAGCATTGAAGTACTGAGCTTGACAGTGAAAAAGCAAGATCTAACAGTGGAATAAGTATGTATATCTGTAATATTTTTGAACTTGTAATCTATCAGTAATTTTTTATTTTTTTAATTATTTAGAATATCAGTAAAATCACCTGTAATGCGGTTCTGAGATGTTTCTTTGGTCTGAGAAATTCTCAGACAGCTGACATAAATGAACTGGCTGAAAAATATCCAGCAGTGATTCAAAAGCATAAATAGGGACAGAAAAATTTTAGGATTATTTTGTGTGTGTGTTTCAATTTTTTGGGTCTCTTCTGTCCTTCAGACCCAACCCACTCATCTCAACCCATGCTCCATGTCATATAGGGACAGCACATTTTCTGAAGGACCTTCATTGTCAATTCCAGAAGAATTCCAAGCAGCTCCACCACACTTGCGCTTAACTCTAAAGTAGAATTTGATGACTCTTCCTTTCTTATGCAATACAATGGACTCGAAAGTCCACCTGCCAACTTCATAATTAATTAGGAGTAGCTATAACAAAATTTTATTCTGGTAGCTGTGTGCATTGCAGTGTCCATGCTCTACAAAAGGTAACAAACCACAGCTTGAAAACAATCCCTTTCTGTTGTTACAGTAAGTGTAAATGTACTTACTGCCTTCTACTGAACTAAGAGCCACTCAAGTACATTTCAGTCATTGTAGTCCTGACTGTTTCTGCATTATTCATATAGGGATTGTTATGTGTACACAGGCATACTAAAAATTAATTGCATTTGAATACCTTTATATTTAACTGTCTCTGAAAGTGAATAATACAAGGAGAGCTTGCACAATAAGGACTAACAGTTTATAACTTGAGGGTGTCTAAAAAGCTAGGTAATTTATTGTGCGTTTTTCAGTGACAGCTGCTTTACAACCTATGCAGCTTTACCTACCAAGTAGCTTGTACTGTCAGGTATTGCTGAACAAGTATCACCCTTACTTATGCCTTCTTCTTCTACAGCAATTGTTTACAACAAGAAAAATATTAAAGGAGCATGGCTCATTTAATCAGCAATTTTGCAAGTGTTTTACTTATGTCAACAATGAACAAATTGTTTTTAGCATCTGGTATCTAGAATGCAGTATGCAGCATAAATTATTCAAATCAAAGTAACACAAACCTTTGTACAGCAAAGGTGAAGCTGCAGAATTCATCACTGTGTGTTGCAGTTTTGGATAGGACAATGACCTCTAATCAAAACTCCTCAATACAGTTCTTACACCTAAGATGCCACCTTGCCACTAAGGACCTGATTATCTATAAATTTATGGGAACTTGCAATAACTCATGTTTGCCTCCTGATAATGTTTTCTGACACATATCAGGAGATTCAGCTGATCTGTGTTAGAGATTATTGTACAGAATCTGCAGTTTATACAGGCAATGAGTAGACAGAAGGTCCATTTGAGACCTTTAGCTATAGAGTAGCACATAAGGAAAACTGTTTCCATAGAAACATGCCCCACAGCTGTAGTTAGTATAGGAAAAACAGTTTTGTGATTATTTCAATGAAGTTCTACCTTTTGTGTACATTAGGTTGTTTCACAGTGTGATCTCAGTGTGGCTAAGGTCTTACATGTGAAATTCACCCCAAAGTAAAGGATCCCACGTTTCTCTTATGTGTTCCTATGAGTTTTGTTAGATCATGTGCACAGGGTCCACAGCAGAATGATTTTTACATAAAAATGTATTGCTTTTCAGTATAAATTCTCTGCACAATAAGCACTTTCACATTAACACACATCATTGCATATGAATTTACCAGAAAGTCTAAATAAAAAGCAAAGGACCTGATAAACTTTCAACAAATCCAGGGGGGAATGTCCAGTGGTTCCAGGAGAAGATGAGTCAGGCCAAAGAAAAAGGTGAGCAGGGACCCTTTGGTAAGTGTTTGGAAATATTTTCTTTCCATTCCGGTCATTTCTGATTTAGATGGAAAATTTCTAACCACTTCTCTGGAAACAAGAAGGTTGGTTCATCTCCAAACTAATTAATCCGAGCCATTTTTAGGAGTGCTTGTGGTCCAGCTTCTTTGCTTGGCTGCAAAGTCACAAGGCAGAATCCATCTTGTGCTGGTAAGAAAATGGATCCACATATCCAGTTGAGATTTTTCTCTCTCTCATTTTGAAAGTGTTAACAAGGCTGCAGATTTCCCCTTCCTGCTTGGCATGGGCATGGACTTTATTAGCTGCTTCCACGTACATATGCAATCCACAGAGTAATATGACACTTGATTTCTTTCTTAATTAATTGGGAATTAGAACTGCACCAAGTCACACTCCAGGCTGGGAGGTGCCTGACTAGGAGCTAGATTTTGTGCATGAGTAAGTGAACAAGCCAAATAAACAAGGATTTAATGCATTCAAATCTGTTACCATGTCAGTGGGGGCATGGGTTTCATGTGTTTGTTGTAATAAATGGGGTTATTTTATTCTCTGTTATTTCCAAATAGGATTGAAATAATAAATTTTGATTGTGGATTTCATACTGATGCAAAAGCAATGCCCAATGGATGGACATCTGTCTCAGTGTCTCTGAAAGTCACAGTTTCCAGAAATTGCATACTGTAGGCTTCTCTCAGGTAAAAAAGCCAGATAAAAATATTTAGACAGTAAAATGTAACAGCTTACAGGGAGGGCAGAAAGGTTCTTACCTTAGGTATGAAACCATATGCTACTTAACAAAGCTGTGCTTCAGTGACAGCTTCTGTTTGCCAGTGGTCTGTGTGTGACCATAGGATTTAACACTGCATGCTTGAGTTGGTGCTGACAAGTAAATAATGTCAGCACACACAAGTGACTCAGCCCTGCCTCAGCAGTGATGTCCTACAGCCCACCAATTCAATAAAGAGTAGGTTCCTAAATCCCAGACAATTGATGCAGGAACTGACTGTAATGGAACCTGTAGCATTGCTGCCAGTTGAGGAAATTAACTTCAAATCCCCTTCCTTTGGATGGTAAGAAACGGCAAGTTGTGTTTTCACGTTTGCTTATTCAACAGAACCCCACAACAGCACTACAGAAAAACAGTATTGGGAATGCGATATGCACTTTTTTAAGGATAGCATAATAAGATCATACCAGTATGAATTGGTTTGGTAACAAAGGATTTGAAAAAGTACTTCACTGAAAATGACATAATAATCCACAGTTCAGTGAGATGTAACCAATCAATTCACACACACCAGACAAATAAACACTCCCACATGCCTCCAAAGCGCCTCCAAATCACCTCCAAGGAAAATTTCCTTTCCAAAACAGACAGCACTAGTTTAGCTTCTTTTCAAGTTTGCAGTATGACCCATCTTGACTTCCTGACAACTCCAGCAAGGCTTCAAGAAGATTTTCCTCATAGCATTTAATTTGTTAATAGGATTTGCATGTACCCTTCCAAAGAAGTATCAAGAAAGTTGGTCTCAACGTTCATGATAGCCAGACAAGGGGAAGAATAATTGAGTCATATAAAATATATCCGCACTCTCCCCACAGAGACATAATTACATGTTCAGAACCTAGAGAGGTGGAAGAGCCAGCTCAGATTCCACCTAAATCTGAAGGATTACTCTCAATGTCAATTCTAATGGTATAAAAGATGTGAGTGTAATTTCCTCTTCTGCCTTGTGGTATCCCAGATTGCAGAAGATTGCATGTATTATTTGAGGGTGCTCCAGAGAAATGGTCTCTAGGCTTCCCTACAAGGACTTTCAACCACAGTGCAGCATTCAAGGGAAAGAGCATCAGAAGAAACAGAGTGCTTGAGGAGTATAGCAAGCAAGTTTCAGAGCAGGCAGAGATGATAAAAGAGAGAGAAAATTTGTGATGGTATCTGAAGATGACAGAGGAAATGTTGGCAAAATTCCCATTGACTCAGTGAAGCCCAAAGTTTACTCCAAGAGGGGAAATTGTGCTACAAGGGAGAAGTGTCAATAATTATAGAAGGGACCTCAGAGATCATCTAGTTCCAATCATCCAGCCATTGTCAGGGACACTTCTCTCTAGACCATATTGCCCAGGGTCCCATCCAACCTGGCAGTAAACAATTCCAGGGTGGGGGCATCCACAACCAACCTGGGTAATGTGTCACCAAAAATAAAAAGCCGAAGTTGGTGATGCATCAGAAAGATGAATTGACATGTTTTCACATGGCCTTGAGCTCCGTGAACCAACGCTGGTAGATGCGCAGAAGATGGGAGATGCAGCGGAAAAGGTCAATGTAAACATTTGCAGCTGGCAGAATCACCAAATAAACATTTTTGGTAGAAGTTGAAAACAGAAACAGCTTTGATTTGGGGAATGCTGCATGCAGCTTGTCCTCAGTGTTAGCTGACAGGAGTGAGGGATCTGTGAGGTGTGTTAGCTGACAGGAGTGAGGAATCTGTGAGGTAACACTGCTGAGGAACTCAGGAGCCTCAGACACTGACCTGGGCATTGCTGAAACTTGTGTTCAGTGTGGAGTCAGCTCTGTGCCCACAGCCTCTCCAGCCTAAATTGTGGCTCTGTCACAACAGAGATGTCTTTGGCTACTTGTTTCAAGGGGGTTTCATGGAGAAGGGCTTTGCCTTCTTTGATGCCTTTGTTTTCAGAAAAGGCACAAAGCAACTTCCCACCTGCCCCACCCCCACCCCCCCATATTTACAGAAGGAGAAGAAAATAAGAATGAGCACATTGGATCAAAAAGCAATGAATATTTCTAAAGCTTCCAAAATCAGTTCAAGTTCTTAGACAAAGCTAACACAGCTAGAGGCTTCTTAGAAAGCCACAGCAAAAGGGGACTTTGTCCCCATCAGGCACATGTGACAGTCCTCCACCACAGGAAGAAATGGGAAGCAACCAATGAGTTTCGTGGTTCTTTCACCAAGACTTCTCGCTTTCTATTTTGACTGTATTGCAGGGGTCCATGTTAACGTGGTGGTTTTATTGTTTTGTTTGCTATTTGCAGTGCTATCCAGTGCTTGACTGGAGAAGAGACAGAGACTTCAGAAAGATTAGTCCATTTTGCATCAACAACAAAACATCACATTTCTAAAGGAAGGAAAACAACTGGTTTTTGAAAACAAGGCTGTCGCTTCTTTGTCTGTTGGTTTGTACAGAACGGTTATCAAGCCAAAGGAGTCCTGGTGGTCATATTTTGCCAGCACAGACAGAACAAAGGATTATTATAAATAATATAAACCAAAGACATATGTTACTGGTATTAAAATTGATGCACATTCCTCTGTGGTGTAGAGGAAGCCAGGAGCTGGATTTTATCTTTAACAAAGTCAGAAAATAAAAGCAACATTTTCAGTACATTACCTCTAACAAGGAGGTATTTCTTTCTGTCTGCTCGAGGAGGAGAGGTTGGGGGGAGCAGATTTTTGATGAAACTGCCCCCCCAAAACTAGATGCACCTTGACACAGGTACTTCTGTAAATATTTGCCCCTTAAAAAGGTTATGAACCAAAGGCAAGAGTAACAAGAGGACTCTTCAAAAGTAGTATGATCAGACTCTCCAACTTCAGACCCAGAAGCAAATTTTAGAAGATATTTCATATCAGGTATTAACAGTCTTTCACAGCGGTGGCACATTGGCATTGCAGCCAGCAAGGCCCTTCTGTCTCAACCATGAGACAAATAGAGCTACCCAGCTTCAGAAAGCTTTCCTACCTAACCTACAAGTTCTGTACCACCAGAAGCAGTCTGGGGCCATTCTCTGAGGTCTTCTCTTGTATCATCCCTTAACCCACACTCACCTGGTCTTTTGCAGGGTCTGGAAATGTTCAAATGCACCCAAGTTTGCAGTTTCACTCTATGCCCAACCTCACAGTTCCTGCAAAGTGAAGGAACTTTTTGTTTGTAATGCTCAAGTATTACGCAGGGAGGGTGTGCTGTCAACACATGCAGTGTTATGGA
The DNA here is from genome assembly GCA_013397515.1 of Upupa epops. NCBI lineage: Eukaryota > Metazoa > Chordata > Aves > Bucerotiformes > Upupidae > Upupa > Upupa epops. Next base: position 16,872 of record VZRI01002302.1, on the reverse strand, counting down.
CTTGAAAATCCAAATACAGTTTGCAAAGCCATTGGAGGTTTTCCACAGAGTACTTTCAAGGGTCTCTCCTAATTGAATTTGCCCAAATTCACATGAACTCAGATTTAATCCAATCAGTTCGACATCACATGTCTTTCACCATTGACAAAATATTTTTTTCTAATTGTGACTCTCTGATGGAACCAAATGAATCAGAAAGGGACTTAAATGAAAACCAGTCCAGATTGTTCTACACTTTAACCTTACATCTGTGCTTAATTAGGATGCTCAATTTCCCTAAACTCAAGTCATAAAATGGAAGTAATCTGTGGCCTGTTTGTCAGTCATTACAGGGCAGCAGACCTGCAAATCAAGGCAGGCTCAAACGCACAGGATCCTGTTCAACATGGCCATTGAAGGAAACATGGGAGATGTTATTGTGCAGCAGGCTGGAAGGGAGTTGGGAGAGAAGTTTGCCAAGAAAGATGCATGTGAATGACCTGTGTGCTGAGAATGTGGCTGAGCCTTGAAAGAAGGGAGCAAATCAATGTGGAAAACATGTGTGATTATTTAAGGCTTCCCTATTCAGACCGCACAATGCTCTTACAAAAGGACTGATAATAGCTACTGCTGGACAATTATCTCCAGCCACAGAAAAGGCAGCTCTAATCAAAACTTTTCTCAGGAAAGCACCTTTGGCTGGTGTAACATTTCAGGGTATAGTTTGAAGCTATTACAAGAGCCTCAGCAGCCATGGTGCTCCCCAAGCTTTGCTCTCTGGTCCTGGTTCTGCATGCCATATATGTCACCCGTTCTTCCCTCCAGTGCAGTTGTGTGAGGGGCTGCACTGTAGAGCTGAACTAGAAAATCTCCACACAAATCCATGTGCCTCTTTCCAAGCGCTTTGCTAAAGATCATTTCCCTGGCTCAGTTTTGCAGCCTAGCCCCACACGCTGCCGTACCAACTGGAACCACAGCAAGGGAGGGCTGGTATCTCCCAGCAAGGATTTGGCACCAGCAGTGGTGCTGCATGAAGTGACAACCTCGAATACTTTGCTTCTTGCAACCAGCAAAAGTAGCTGCAATTAACCCACATCCTTAAAGGAGTGAGAAAATCTTGTCATCTAGAGTTGTTAAAGATGCACTATCCGGAACTATGGCAAATCACTGGAGGAACAATAAAACCTTACCCCACACACCAAGGTCTGTCATCATTCATTTCAAACATGCACTTCAGAGTGTTGCTGTTATGTTGTTTTTTGACATCTTGAGATCTGCATGAGAAATCCCTGTAGACGTGCTGTAAATCTATATCTACAGCAGTAAGTTTTCATTGCATCAGTGTTATTAAATATATATATACACTTATATATGTATTATTTGGCAATGCTGAATGAACAATTGGCCTTTAACTCCTCCTAGACTATTAGGTCGTACTATAGGTCAGTGAAAAAGTAATTTTCTCTAGATTTGCAATAAGGTCTGGGATTTGACCTATGACCTCAATGTCACAAGGTATTCATTATCTCCACACAGATGATATACAGGCAAAGAAACATATATTTTTTATAGAACTGGAAGAATTATATTTGATGGATACATTTTATTAGATGGATTTTATTACCTGGATAAACTCAATTAGCAGACCTCATTAATTTTGAAAACGTAACTTATTTACATTGAGTTATTCTTCCTGCGGCCATTAGCATTCGAAACATACAAACTTGAGCTCATGGCAGAGTAGATTTTTTTTGCTTCAGTGGCCAAAGGGAAAAAGGCATAAGAGAGAAGGAAAAATCTTCTAAACAGAACAGAAAGCTTAGTTTGCATCAATGCAGAGTGCTTCATGTAAGAAGAATTTTTTTTTCCATTTTATACTTAAAAACATTAAACAACATTCAAAATGTCATTTCCTAACGAGATGCTGAATTGGTTTGCTTCCAAAGCAATAGAAACCAGCACCTTATCATTTTGGGGTGTGGAAGTATTTTCCTTTCCTGCATTTAGTAAACAGTTTCAATCTCCTGCCTCTGGACTCAGGAAGCAATTTCACTAGTACATGAAAACAACACACCCACTCTGAATATCCCTATTTACAGTCAAATACAACTGACATGTAGAAAGCAAAGTATAAAATGCTAACGATATAACTGAAATGTGTTTGTATAAAATATACCCATATCAAAACATCCATGCTGCAAGAGCTTTTGAGAGGTAGAGTCTGAGCCACCCATCTGTCCACACAATTTTGTTCCCTCAGCTGATTCACTGGTGCAATTCTGTCATAGTAAGAAAAACCTACCCCTGCAGGGCAAAAAGGGACATCTCCTCTGAGGCTGTCTCCAGATAATGGCAACTTAGAACAGCTGTAAGATATTCACCACCACTGGCTTGGATCTGGACTGGTGATGGGGGTAACAACGCATGGGTAATACTCCACTGAGCATGAGGATCTGGATATTAAAGCAATGCCCACTATCCTTTTTAGCATCATGAAGTAGCTTTTATTTTAAGACAACTTCTTGTGTGCTTGTCCAATGATTTCCTATTAAAAGACTAAACCTACTAGGGGATAAAAGGCCATTACAGGTGAGAAGCAATTTACAGTAGACAACTGACCGACAAAACGAATGCATTCCCATTGCACCAATCCAAAATGTATTTCAGAGAATAGGTCTGCGCTCTGAAGTAGGTGTTGCTAAAACAACCAACCTGTTGTTTCATGCACGAAGGCTGTATATTTTAATGAGATTTTCATGTGTTAGGCCATGGTACTAGGGCATTTTTTAAGAGGTTACATCACTCCTCAAAGAGGAGTTGGAGACTTAAAAGCAAGGTACATCTCTGTGACTTCAGGACAAGCAGCTTACAAGGGCCTCTGACTCTCAGACTTCTCCTCCAATTCATTTCTGCATCATCTCTCATACTCTCCCTTACACATGGAACATTTTGGCTTTTTCCTATCTGCCAAATATTTTGCCTTCACCAATTGAAATTCCTTCTTAACTCACTAACTCACTTCCTCCTGTCTTCTCTGGCCCGGGACCCCTGTTCTCCCATGCTGAAGCTCCTCCTTATTGCCTTGGAGGTCTACCATCATGGTCTTAACCAAAGCAGTCTCTTGATCACCAATTTGAGTACCAGAATGGACTGTTCTTGTGCTTGGCATGTGCTGTCCTTGAAGGCCTGCCAGCTTTCTCGAGCTCCTTTGCTTTCAGAGCTGTGCTCCCTGGGACCTACCTACCAGTTTCCTAAATGAGATAAAATCTTTTCTCCTAAATCCCAAGGTCTGCTCTCTGTTACTCTCCTTTCTTACTTACTCCAGGACTTCACACCCTACCATTTCATGGTGATTACATCCAAGGTAATTTTAATTCCTGCATTCTCCACCTGTTCTCCCTTGTATACCTTGCAAGAAGTTATCCATGATACCCCCCACCCAGATGCCTCCTGGACTGCTGGTGTTCTGCCATGGTGCCCTTCCAGCAGATATCAGGGAGCTTAAACTCCTCCATGAGGACCAGAGTCTGTGCTTCAGAGGTTTCCTCCAGTGCTTTGAATACTTTACCCAATAGTTCACCCTGACACTATGTGTGTAATACCCTCCCATCTTGATACTTCCCTTACAGGCCTCTCCCCTGACTCAGAGGCTTTCCACCAGCCCACTCTCTATCCTGGGTCTTTGTACCCAGGCAGCTTCTTCACAGAGAGAGCAAGCCCCTTGTCCCTTGTTGGTCTTTCCTGGGGAATCATACCTGCCCATAGTGGCACCCAGGTGTGCAACTTGCCCATCACTTCTCTTATTCCAATAACGTTAGAATAGTTAAGTAGAAATGTAGTTAAGTAGAAAAAAACTCCTAGTTTTTAGTCTTGTTACAGGCTCTTGGAGTCTGTTTATGACTAGGTCTGTCCCGGTGAGAAGGAACTTGGGAAGCACAAAAACCGGTGTCCTCTGGGTATGGCAGGAGAACTGAGCATCAGCCACAGCTTTTGTGATAAGCACCTGCCCTCTGCTTTGCAGAAAGCATAGACACTGCTCTGACAAGAAAGGCAGCAGCAGGGTTAGCTCTTGGGACAGGGGACTCTGCTGGGGTCTGCCTGCTGCTGTGCCAAAATGAACTAGTTCTCCTTGCAGCTCCCATTTCTCCCTTGTGGCCTTGTTCCTGCCAAAGAGGTTATAGATAGCAGTAGGGTGTGTGAAGGCAGAAAGGTCCAGGAATTTCCAGAGGCAGCTGGAGAGGCTATTTGATGAGGGTCTGGGGCTGAATAAGTCAAAGCTGAGTATGTTGCTGGAGTCAGCAGAGACCTTGAGGAGAAGCACAGGCCCTGGTATCTCCTGTCTCCTCCATGCTCCAAAGAGCATGGTACAACTTTCTACCAAAAAGCTCTGAACTTCTCATCCTTGCAAATGGCTAACAAATGTGTTTGATTATGTGGCAAAGTAGATTTTCATAGGAAGACAAACTTTTGTTAATCAGGAAAACAGGGCTCTAGCTAGAGAGATACAGAATATACAAGGGGAGATTTCAGCACCTCATTAGAAAAATAAATTAAAGTCTTTTCTGAGACTGTAGCAAGGGCAAAACATATCCTCATATGGTACAAACACTTGGTGAGATGATCTTCATAGCTTTATCATTATTTCACCACTTGCGAGCGAAGTGGCCATCCCAACCGACACAAATCACAACTTTATGCTACCCTAGTACATGTCCTGCCTCCCCTTTCTTCTCATGATGATCTCTACCAGCTATCAGCCCATATAATTTAATTATATTAAACTACACAAGACACAAAATCTGGACCTCGCAACACAGACCCTCTCCTGCACTTCAGGGACAGCTCTAATTTACACCAGATGGGTTCAGACTGTAAGAAGCCCCATGCCAGCTGAGGGCTAGCCAAGCACAGGTGTGCCCCACCCTGTCCCAAAATGCCTTGTCTTATTGTCCTTCTCTCCACCCAGAGAAGAGCAGCTGTAGGAGGGGGCTGGCAATAGTGCTCTGCATCAGTTCAGAATGATGGAATGATGCCTAGCCCAGTTAACACACCTGTGGGATCACATCCGATACAATATGTACAGAAGTAAGAGGATAAAATAATTTGCTCTTCTACTTTAAGAAAGAGTCACGAAACAAGGGGGGGAGAAGAAAAAAGCAGACTTGAGAATGAAATGCATGAGAATGTTTAATATATTGCCAGAATCTCAATGAAAATGAAGAAGTGGGTTCCAAGTAATCTAGAGAAAATAACCCCTTTGCATCAAGCATTAATAAAAGTCTGCAGTGATATAGAGATGATCTCATGCTTATGGTTGTTTCCCAATGTTTTTCTTTGTGTAGTTTGGGGTATTTTAACTCCCAGATGTTGTAAAGTTAATTACACAATCACTTGTGTATTACAAAGGAATGAGTAAAGAATACTGGATGGATACACATGAGTCACTGCAGTGCAGCACAGAATGAAGGAAAATGATTTTCAGAAAAAGGCAACGTGTGATTAGCACTGGAGCTGAAATCCTTTGGTATTCTTCCACCATAGCCTGTTTTTTTGCAAAGCAGATATTTTCAGCTCAGGCTAAAAGTTGCTGGAAGCCTCGTCTGTTCACAAGCTACAGGAAAGGAAACCCCAGCTAGAAAGCGATGTATGCTAGTGAAATGTGGTATAAATACAAACACATCTATAGAGAAAAGTCTATAGCAGAGTGATATGTCTTTGTGCTTCATTGTCTCACATGCAAGGCAAGATGCAAGAAGCCATGTACTTCAGTGTACTTTAATGTTCTGGGAAACACTTCAGTACCATTGGCATTTACACAACCCATTTCTGCAGTGCAGGGCTGTACCATCAGCCTGGTGGAGGTGATCTACTGAGAGACTCAAGGTGATGGTGAATTTGCGGGTTCTGCACTTGTCAACGTGGGTGTACAGGTTCAGGGTAAAGTTTGGAAAGCATAGGCGTTCTCCCTCCTTAAAAAATGCAATGCATTAGAAGTTATTTAGAAGTACTTAGAGCTGGCTACAAAACATGAATCAAGCTCCTCAGCCAGTTATTCAGAAAACATTCAAAAACATTCCAGTCCACTTCCTCTCTGGAAAGAGTATACTCGTGAACAGAGAGAAAAAGATCAGCCAACAACTTATTTAAAGGAAACACCATGGCTGTTGAAAGGTAATTGGCCATTCTAATTTGGGCTAAGCTCTATACTGATTTTTTTGGCTCTAGCACATCTTCCACAAAGATCCAAACCATGCAGTTCACTAGTTACTCATCAGAGAGAGAGGAATTGATTCTCATGTTGGTGTGTGTTGTTACCTGCCACCAAGGGGTGAGCTGCTTGGCTGCAAACACTGAAAGAGAGGACAGAATTTAGAGGCAGAATCTGGAGACAGGTAACATAGATCCAACAGTACCATCTGGCCTTTGGTGACAGCAATAATATTAGGAAATACTTTGCCTAGGCAAGTACTGGTGGAAGAGTTACCTGTTAGACTCTACCTAATTTATAGATCCAGAGAATTGTAGGCCCTGGGTTTCTCTTGTCATTTCATTTCTCAACAACCTTTTTCCCAGACTTTTTCTGACTTTTTTTCTGAGGGCTAACGAGTCATCTTTTGGCACACAGCATGACAGTTCACTACCTCTTGACTATTTAAAGTTAAGTCTTTGAATGTGCACAAGGGTTTGGGGGATTACTTTGTAAAACAGATTTTAAAAAATACTTCCTGCTAGAATTGTCAGGTGATGAGACATTTTATTAACTTTGTTGCTATGAATTTTTATCAGGCCAATGAGGAATACTCATTCCTAAGGGGTTTGAGCTAATAAAATTGTAAAATGAAAAGCTGTAACTAGTGCTTCATCTCCTGATCGCTGTTTGCAAAACTGAGGCTCATCCTGTGACTAATCCTGCCTTTTTTTCTGCTTTTGAAAGTGCTTACTTTTGCCTTTGTTGCTCTGTGGTTTTCAAAACCCTGACACCTGTGAATGTGTAGGAAACCAAATAGGAACACAAACCGAAATTAAATTCTCCAAACATAAACCAAAGAAATGTATAAATCCGTGGGTCATGTAGAACTCTAAACTAACTGGGTTTAGAGCCAAAGGGGGATTGTTGTGATTGTCTCACTACTTTCCATATAATCAATCCCCTAGAATTTCCCTGTTTTAATTCATGCTTCAAGATTAAAAGCTGTGCTTGCAGCACTGTGGCTCTTTTTGAAAAGCGTTTCATTTTGATTTAAAATTCTCCGTTAATGGAGAATCCAGTCGGATACTGTGTAAATCATGCCAAATTATGAATTATCCTTGCTGTTAACAATATGCACCTTCTTTTCTGGTCTGAATTTGTCTTGCTTCGGCTTTCAGCCATTGATCTTATTAGTCTCTGCACCTTTGTCTGTTAGATTGAAAAGCCATGTATTACCTACATCTTTTCCTTGTGGAGGTACTTATGAGCCATGATCAAGTCACTGTTAAACTTCTCTTTTGGAAGACACTTAGATCTTTTCCTGTTAGACATCCATTAATTTTTATCAGAGCTCCTCTCTGAACTCATGCCATGTTTTTGATATCAACCTTGAATTTTGGGCACCACATCTGGACACAGGACCTGATGAGCACAGCACCAGTACCAACAACAGTGGACAGTCTTACTCCCTATTCTTTTTCCATAGGGGCCTGAACTGATCTACCTCTTCTCTCTGTAGCACTGTGCTTGGAACTAGTGCTCAGATAATTTTCACCTTGGCCACCAAAATAGATTTCAAAATTTTCTACTTCTGCAGGCAAAGCTCCCCTGGAAGGGCAACATTCACATGCTGTCCCCAGACTGGCCATTCAGCCACACCAGAAAACTTGTTTGTCCTGATCCAGCATTTTCTCTGTATCAGTATCAGTGTCTATCCCTGAATTACTGGCTCAGCTGTGAGGAGCTTAACCCTTAAGTTATTGCTAAATATGGGAAACAGCAAGAAAGCCAGACCTGTCTACAACCTGATTTGGATGCACTATTGAACCCAGTTTCAGTCTATTTAATGTGTGACATCGATTTTATAACAGTCTGCTTTGTTATTCAAGATATGTAGTCCCATATGCAATAATGTCAGAATCTTATTACATTGCAAACACTATGACTTCTATCACCTAAAGCAGTAATCACATTAAAATTTATCCTGAGCTAGTCTGACAAGATTCTTCTATAAATAATTATTGATGAGATTTCCTTCCTTTAAATTATTATCAGTCTGGTCCCTTAACTGCTATTCCACCACTTTTTTCAGGGAATGCTATCAGTCAGTTTTGGTTATTTTAGACATTTCTTATGCTTTTTCTAAATACGGATGCATCTGCTTTTTTTTTTTTTCTGAGTTCTTTCTATTTCTCAGAATTTACTGAAATTCAGCATTAATGATCCATCACACTTCTCAGCTCACAGCCTGAAACTCTTGGACGTGATAATATAAAAAGATCCTATTTTGGTAGCTGTAATTTAACACCATCTTGGTAGCTGTGGAAGAGGGATATATTTTATCGTTATTGCATGACCTAAATACTCCATCTGTTTTCTTCTCTATTCCTCCAGCTGGGGTATAGAAAGGTTTATTGAATATTTCAGCCTCTTATCGACAGTTCTGCTGTGTCTAACTAGGTCGTGAAACAACAATTTTATTGAAATTCCTCTTGCTTTTTAGATACTCAAAAACTCCTTCCACTGCCTTGCTTTCTGCTGGCTATCCTTTATATCCTTCATACCATTTTTCTCATCTCATCAATTTTCTCAATTTCATAATTTATTTTTCCTGCTATAGACTTCACTTTTTTCCATACAGTGTTTTTAATTGCTATGCATGCTTTCACTTCCCATATGCACCTGCTCCCTTTTAAGCCTTCTTCTTGACTGCAGGTTTTTACCTCTTAGACAATTTATAAAGCATCATAAAACGGCTCAATCTTTCATTTTTTAACCTTTTTATTTCTTTCAAAGCAACTCATGCCTCAGTTATTCCTGTTTTGTAAAATTGTACTCCTAGAAACTCTTAAGTAAATGTATTATTACTGATACGGACTTGATGTGGTTTGCATAAACACACATGGCCAGTCTGAGCTCAAACAGCTGCTGACTTCTAGGTCTCAGCTTAGTGATCTCTTTGTCAAAACAAGGCCCTATCTTGAATTGCCTTGTGTTTGCTGTCACCCTTTCTGAGCTAGAAAATTATCATCTATAGTTTTTCAAAAGTCCAAGGGTATTTTAACACTGGGCAGCATGAAATTTCTCACAAATGTAATTCTTTATTTTTTCTTTTGGCCGATAGATGGGTGTTTATGCTGCCAGTCATCCTGTTCTCTGGTGTGATTTGGTGAGCAGCAATAGGCATCAGCAACTCACTCATCCTCTGCTTTATGCTTCAGAGCAGCAGCCCATAAGCATAAGAGTGCTTGGCAATGGTTCAGAGGAAGCTGATGCCATTTCCAATGTTGACTGCCATTCTCCGTCCTTTTATGCTAATTTGATCAGTCCTTGAAAGAAGTTTTGTGCCACTGCTTTTTACATCCCAGTCACGGCAATTTTCTTTCTAGTGTCTTACAATATCAAATAGAGTATATGTGCACTAATCACTGAGCAAGTCCCTTTTCCATTTGCTTATTTCTGCTGTCCTCACAATTCCTGAAGGCAGTTAGAAAGTTTCCTTCAGGTCTCTGGCACCTCAATTAATTTTGTTCTGTATATCATAGTTTTTCTGTTTTTATTCTCCTTTGCCATCATGACCTTCTATTGTTGTTTAGTTTAATAACTTTCAGACTAGTCTAATCAGCCTGTACCTTAGAAAACTAGTTTTCACTTGCTATGATTTCTTCTTCTGAGACTAGCTCATCTGCCTTTCCATCCCTCTCTACAAGAGAGACAAAAATTCTCTTAAATGAAACCCCCCCTGCCTTGTCAATTTGCCTCAGCAGCGGCTCACGTATGGACAAAAACTGGGTGTATTTTCAGTCTGTCCATGGTCTCTGGAGCTGCTGTCAACTGATGGGTCATGCAGTCCTGGGTCACTAGTGCTAGACAAGGTACAGGCAACAGAATTGAGGAGATGACAGCTCTTGCTGACAATACGTTCTAATTCACTAACATCTGACTCATCCATCTATGCTATTCACTAACACCCAACTCATCCATCCGTCTCTTTTAAAAGGCAAGTGGAGCCTTGCACCCTGTGATTTTTTTAAATATATGAGGGTAAATCTTGATGCCCTGGATATCAAGAGTTGCTGCACAGTTCGGGTTACTTACATCACCTATTGTGCTGGAACAAAGCAAATGAGGATGGGGGGTTGCAAAGGAGGCTCAGCCAATGCAGCCAAGCACTGAGCTTCCTACAGTCTTCAGAGAGCAATAAAAGGGTCACAAGTCCACCCCTTCCCAAGCATGGTCCCCATCTGGTTGTTTGCCAGTGGGATCCTCAGCTCCTCGGTGGGTGTCTCTGAGAACACGATGTGCTAGGTTGCTCTCTAGAAGTTCTCTGTAAAACTTAGGGCATAAGTTCAGACAGGCATGCTTGGTCCCCTCACTTTCTTCACAGGGTTGTAGAAGAGATTGGTAGAGCAGAAAGACAGAAAGCTTTGTGTGTGTCCAGGCAGATTTACAGCCCAGCTAGTGCAGGTTGTAAAAAGTTGAAATCCTGTGCTTTGGCAATGGCCATTCCTTGCTAAGCGTGTATGGAACTCAGCAAGTCCATGTGAGACTCTCCTCAGCATGCAGGAAGTTTTCTTCCTTGTGTTCTCCTACACAACAGCTAGTCTCTATCTTAAGACCATTCTTCCACTTCTTTTATTTTCCATTCTGCTATTTATGTGTTTAGCATCACCCAATATCACCTTCTTGAGCTGCACTGAGAATTGCTGGGCTTTGCTGGTCACCACTACCTTTCCTGCCAAGCAAAGTTGAATCCCAGATTCCTTTTTTTAGGATGGGTTCTGTTGTGGTTTTTTATACATTGATTATACCAGTAGAGTGAAGGAAAGTATTACAGGGAGAGACAGTGTGGTAAGCGAGGCATTGGAAGGGAAGCCTGCATATATTTTTGCTGTCAGTTTTAATGCATCATTTGTTGACTCGGTATATTTTATGTGATCCAGAAATAGTTTCTGCATATCTTGTCCATCTTCTGGTTTATCATGCAGTTGGGATGTTAGTGTTTCATGATCTTTATTGAGTTTGGACTCCATTCTTTGAGTCTTGGGGTGGATATTAGTTTCCCAATTCTGACAACTGCAGGGGTTCTGTGGAATGGATAATTATTTCTTCCAACAGGATTTTTTTCTGTAGTATTTGACAAGATTATAATAATGTTGTTTCACCTTTCCAACTGTGATTAGTAATTTCTTTCCAGAAACTGCACAGCACAAGCATCTCCAGAGCGCAGAAGAAGTGATTTTACAACCTAAAGCCTGACAAATCCTACTTGCCACCACATGGACAGATCCCTTTAGTAATTAGAAACTGCTGCTCTATTTTTTTTAAATAGGGATTGAGGATGGGACAGGAGTAGGTCTTAGGAAGTGCCTCTGAGCTGCTGGCATCACATCTTAGGGTGGATATGAACCAGCTCATGGCCAGCAATGCTTAGACAGTCTCACACAGAGATTAACTGCAAATCTTTGTCTTCTACACACTTTACGCTGTCTTTTCTAAGGTGTTCTATTTGGGGTTTTAACTTAATCAATTTACAGAAGGAGAAACTGAGGCAACGAGAAGAGAGCAGATTTTCTACATTTCATACAGCAAAGCCAAAACCGTAACTTTCATCTCCCTGCAAGTTGGTCAAATTGCATTCGATACCGGTACTGTTCAAAGAACAAAAAGCACTGCCAGTTTGCAAGAAGAGGACCAACAATTTTCTTTTGCATTTCAGCTAAACAAGTTCCATCAGTCAAGGTGCTGCTATGCAGCTTCTGTTGGCTGAATCCTGCTCAAGCATGTGTGTGGGAAGCTGCCTGCAGGATAGATATCTCCATGGCAGAGAAGAATCTCAGAAATGGATTTTGGATTTTCTTGCCTTCTAGCTGGTAGACCCTGAGAAGATGCCTTGAAATGCTCATAGCCTAAAGGGGAAAGTGGGTAACATTTACGCCTGCAAAGGTAAAGCAAGAGAACAATAGATGTCAGCTGTGGAAGCCACAGACTACCTTTTGTCATCCTTTGGACTACATGGGTAGCTCTGACATGTATGGACATCCATGTAAACCACAGAGGGAGATTGCTTAGGAACTCAGTAGAAACCCATCTTCATCAGAAGCTGCAGAATGAGTTGGAGCCAAGGCTACTGCTCCTTAGTGCCTCCTCAGCTTTTGATGCACTGTCTGACCCTGCAGAGATTAATGCCAGAACCCTGCAGACACCTAAGTGCTCACTTCCACTGATTCAGTAACCTGGTATCTAGTAAAGCCTCAAAGATCCATGGGGTTTTTTTCTGTTGTATTAGTCTGAGCACAAAGAAGCTCGGCATGAGTGCTGTAGATGTTGCTGAGTTAGGAAGAGCTTCTAGCTATGGTAGTTCAAAACCCACCCCAAACACCCCAATTTGCTAAAATGAGGTAATTTTAAGGTTTTCTTGAATCTCACAATCTTTTGAAGCATCTAAGCAAGATCTTAATTATCAACAAAGCAAGAAACAATGTGGGAGGAAAGAAAACATATTATCTATGTACACAATTAAACCAAAAAAACCTAAAAACCACCACTGAAATGTCCACACATTGTTGTTCAGTGTTTGCAAATACATTTAGAGAATAAATTTCATTAAAAGTAAAAAAAGAAAACCCACAAGAAAACTAGGAAAGAGAAGTGGAATAATTTTCATTAAGTGTCTGAGAGAGTGCTTTTCCATTAGTTGCAATTAATACAATAATGAAAATGAAAATAATTTCCCATTTTGCACTTAGTGTGAGGAAACATTAAAGAGAAAAAAAGTGAAATGAATGAAAACCAAAGCATAATAATTAATGTATTGATTTTATATCATCAGTGACCTGATCGATTATCATGAGGTTTTGGTTTTATTTAATTAGTGTATGGTAATTTCGTACAGAATCCCACTGTGCTGATGAAAACTGGCAAGTGAAAACATCGACCTTCTGCTCACATATGCAACATCTTCTTACAGTGCTAACAGCCTATATACATCAAGGCTAAAAGGCTTCCATCTCACAGGAGAGCCCCTGCATAGGGGGGGATGTCATTACTGCCTACAGCGAGATCAGAGTTTGGCTCCTCTTGGTGCATAGGAGTCTGGGGAGCGAAAAGGACACTGGGTTTTGCCAGAATAGTAATTGGGTGCAGTGAGATTACGGAGAACAGCCATAAACTGAGAATGAAGAGAGGAGTTTCTTTTTGTTTGTTTTATTAAATGCTGTTATTGTTATTTATTATGCCCTTGGTCATAAATTTTCTTGAGTTTCTAACAAAGTGCTCCATAAATCCAGCCTGTCTCTTTCTGACCCTAAAACATCCTGCAATTTTCCTCGGTCACCCTTCATTCTAATTCGAGGTATAAACTAATGTGAAAGCATGTGTTTTGTTAAATGGCACGTTTTCTACTAAACGCATTTATTTTGCAGTAGGAAGAAACTGCGTTAGAAATAAATATCTCAGCCAGACTTCCTGTGCACTTCTCCCAATACATAAGCAAAAAAATATGTTGTGGTCAAACCTACGTTGCTCCATTTGCCAACTGCAAAAGAATAATAATGTTTGACGGGCAAAAAACTCAGCTGTCAGGAGAGAAGACAGAAGATTCCGCTTATTGAATGCTATTGACTTCATGGGGCCAATAAAACAACTTGCAAATAAAAGAAAGAGGAACCAATTCATGTCCTAAGATTGTGTGACGTAGCCTTTTTCCGATTGTATGATGTTGTGATTAAATACGGTGGGGCCCTAGGGAGTGAAATTTTTATTTGAAGGTTAAGCCAATATTAGCAAAAAATAAAATAAAATTAATCAAATGGCCCAGAGCATCACAGCCACAGTTGATTCCAAGAATGTTTGGTTACAAAATGAGCAACTGACTAATTGTGTAAATGCTGTTAATTAGCTGTGCAGAGCCCCTAACTGGGCTTTTCCCTGTAACTAATAAGAAATCAATTAGCTAATGAAGTGGCCATTAAATGCTATGCTAATCTTAGCTGGGATATTTTAATGTTTCTTCTTCTTCTTTTTTTTTTTTCTTCTTTATGATCCTTCCTAATTGCCATTGCCATACGGAGCTCACAGCTTTCAGCATGTCTAATGAAACATCATTATATCATAACTGGCATTCTTGGAAGAGTTAGTGGCAAACCTGCTTCCCAATTATTTTTAATTGCCAGACATACTCATAACTGGGCCTTTTACCAAGTAGTTCAGATCCCTGCACTGTCATGTAATATACCCAAAGACTGTGTTTTCTTTTCTTTGCATACAAAGCATGGCAGTAGTGTTTGCGGCAGTGAGGAATGTGCATAACACCCTAAACAAGGAACCTCAGCTGCTGCCTTTGCTCTACCTTTGATTGGAGCCTGTGGAGACACAGCATCGCCTTCCCACTGAGCACTTAAAACTAGGCAAATCTCAAGGAGGTTCTATCTTTGTTTAAAAACTTAAGGCACACCACTAAACATTTCTCACCAGCTATCATTCTTGGCTAAAAAATGTGGCTGCAGCTTCCGGGCACTTATGCCAAACCACTTAACAATTAGTATTAGCAATGGGGGGGACCGTGGATGTCTTCAGTAATTCCCACAGATTTTGTCACTTTCTCAAAGAATTCATTATCACCATTTATTTCCGTCCATAAAATCCAACTTCAAGAAGGCATTAAACATATTGTTCGTTTAGGTGGCAGAGCTGCAAAATCACCATCTCCTGTTTAACAGAGCCATCGTAAGGGAACAGAGGCAAGACTGAATCTCAGTTTTTAAAGCCCTTCTGTGGGAAGGAGTTGTTGTTTGCCAACCCATCATCTATCTGGTCATAGCATCATATTTAAAGTCTGAATCTCAATGAACTTCTCCAAATCTACTTGCACTGAAGTAGGTTACGTGTCAGGATTAGACTGGCTCCTCCCTGCCCCCCACAATACAATAGTCCTCAGGACATCTGTGCACAAAACACGAGGTTTTTAAAAGAATGTTTTCAAAAGGGAGTCTTGTCTCTCTTCTGCCCCCCACCCCCTTCCTTTTTTGGATAACATGCAAATTGAATTGGTTAATTCTGTACCCCAGTTTCAGGAAATCTGCTACTAGCAGCTGCCACTGTTTCAGATGTCATGAGGATGCAGATACACTGTGACATTTTGTTCATTAAATAAACAAACCAGGTTCAGGCTAACAACATTAGGTAGAAAGCCCCATCAATTCTTGTACATTTAGTTCACGTAATAGGAAGTGACAATTGTTCCTTAGCTTCATAAGCACTATATTGAAGAACAAAAGAAAAAAGCATACATAATGTGGCAACAGCAACAACAGTTGCCATAAAAACCTGCAAGGTTGATTTAGATTAATGAGGCACATAACTTTTTGCCCAAGGCTACTTAAAATAAATATGGCTACAAAGGTGGCTACTAGGGGAGAGAGAAAAAGTCAGGATGTTTTTCCCCTTATGGACACTTTTGGTCTTATTTGGCTATCAAAAAACAAACCTACTGCAACAATATCTCATCTGTAGGTGAGCAGATAAAGATTTACACAGTGTAGAAGTATAAATCCAAAAAGCAAACACCTAAACCTCCTATTTTTATATATTTCATTGTCATAATATTTTACTGAACAAATGTTAACTGGTATGTTGACCTTTGGTTAAAACAATAGAGATATTAAAAAGTCAAATTAAAAGCCATAAGTCTTTTCTATTGTGACAAAGCAAGAGATCGGAAGCATCAACATTTCTTGCTTTTGCATCCATCAAATGTGTTTTGGCTTTTGTATCTGGCAACCAGAAAAATTAACTAGCCAAAACAACTAGTAAAATTTGTCAGCTTTACATCATATACCACGAATATCGCTTAAACTGGAAATCTAGCAATACAAAGGAAGAAGGAAAAATGAAAAGCATGATGCCAAAGAGGAAGATGAGTGGCCGGTCTAAAAATCAGTCCATCCTGTGACTTGGGTATCATAGATAAGGCTGTCAGTCAGACTTAGACTGAAAGGTACAGACAATAGGAAAAAACCCTCACACATTAATATGTATAGCACTCTGATGTGGCTTTTAATATTCCAAAGGGACTTCAGCAACTCCATGGGAAAAAAAAGACTAAACTGGAAATGCTTGTGTAAATCCTTGCTGGCGGCAGCAGCCCTGCTGGAGGACAGACTTGCTGCGTGCAGGAAGGTTGGCTCTTTGCACCACCAGTGGGTTTTCATGTCTCCCTCCTTTGTGGGTCCACACATCCCCAAGGCAGGTGCAACACGGCACTCAGCTGAGGCATGGCATGGCTGCCCACAAGGAGGATCACCATGTCATAGGCAGCTGCTAGCAATTCAGTAGCAACCCAAAAAATCACACCCTACCTCTATCTCTGGGATATTTCTAGGGGTTTTTCCTCTACTCTGTGCCCTGAGCAAGCCCTGCCTCATTCTGTCCTGGACCCCATGTTGCCAAAATCCTTATGTCACTTTGGAGCATGTTTGAAGACCCACCTATTCCTCAGGAGCTAGCAGGAAGATGGGAATGTCATTCTTAGCATTCCTCTAACACAATACATGTGTGCCCTGTCTTCCACACCCAGGTCTGATGTTGGCATCACATTCAACTGCTGGGTTCGAAAGTACACACTCATCAAGACCCCTCCCCTTGTGCTTCCATCTGTGCAGAGGTGGTAAATAGCAAGCTGTCCCAGTACAGTATCACAGTAT
>VZRI01002301.1:0-11994 GCA_013397515.1 Upupa epops | reverse complement strand
AAAGGCCACTTAGCACTTGTGAGGTTGCGTTTGTTTACTTTGCAGGCCAGCATCCTAATTTATTCAAAGCATTTAATGCTTGAGCTGTACCTACAGGAGAAGCATGCCTCTTAATATGTGGAGGCTCGTATTCCCAAACTTGACATTATCATTACAATTATTTTCAGATTGATGAGTCATTTGTCTCTCTTGATGATGCCTTTGTCTAAAGTCTAAAAGCATGGATATATTAACAACGTTAACCTATCTAGGCTGCTGGAACCGCCCCCCCCCATCACCTTGATGTGTGAGGGAATGCTGAACAATGCTTGGTCCCTGCAAATCAAGATTTGCCTGATGGAATACGCAAAGGTATATTACTTGATTGCAACAGGATTGCTGCTGTGTATTACACCAGGTACTCGCATTCCTGCAAATATTTTAAGTGGCATTTTACCCACCATGCTTTGGTTTTGTTTCTTCCCGTGTACTTAAATTTAATGCATGCATCCATATTTATGGATCCAAATAACTCAATCTCCTGAGGCTCTAGGGATGCCAGTGGGTCCATTGATCTCATCTGTTGACACAAGAATATGTATAATTCCTCTGAACACTGCTCATTCACTTTTTATTAGCCAATTGTCCACAGGGACCCCAATAAGGCATGTTGAAAAAAGGTTCTGGTGAAGTTGTGGCAAGACATATAGAATCCTGACCAGTAAAATTAGCAAGAGTAACCCAGATGTTGGTTTTTGGTTGTGTCAATGCTATACTGTGTAGTTGCAAACTGTCCCCATCTTCCCATAGTTGATTGTTGATCATGACGATGATTGTGACTCATCCTCAGCTACCAAGCAGACACTGTGCTTGAGCTGTTGCCTAATCAGGAGGTACCAGCTGCAAGTCCAGTGGTTGTGCTGCAGGGCTGAGGGTCCTCTGCTGTTAGAGCAACCAGGTACAGATTGTGGGAAAGGTTGGCAAATTACCAGATGACACTGGGGCTCAGGCTTTTCTCCCAGGCAACTAGCAACAGGACGAGGAGGCAGAGCCTGAAGCCGCACCCAGGGAGGCTTATATTGGATGTTAGGAAGTCCTTCCTCAAGGAAAGGGTGTCCAGAGCCTGGAATTGAAGAGGTGATCCATGGTGACCTATGTAACTGCTTCTAGAGCTCTTGGTCTGCAAAATCTTAGTAAGCAATTTACCTTTGAAAGAGAAATGACTTCTAGAACACTGCTAAATAAGGAATTCTGTTTGGGAAAGACTGCACCATTAAGACAAAGCAAAATGTACATTCCTAGATAAGGAGGAAGCTAGGACAACAATGTGCTGGTGGAGGAAATGTTCAAAAATAGCTGACCGAAAACAACTACCAAGTCTGTGCAGGACAAGCAGGTCAAAAATGTACCATGACAGGTGTTAGTTACATCATCCCCTGAGACCCTTACAGACCCCTACCTCAAAAAACTGCACAAGCCTATATGTGGCAGGAGCCCCTATTTACATCAAAAGCCAGTCCCTCTGCTTGTCTGCGGGAACCACTGCAGGGAGCGGACACCCTTGCTGCTGCTCGAGGGACTTTCTCGGAGGGTGTCTGCAACCTGGAGTGATCTCTGAGGGAACAGACGGACCTGCATCAGGCAGTGGGCAAGGTAATTTTTTAAACTTTTGTGCACTGTGGCCAGGAGAGGACTTAGACCCCCACAGGATCCACTGATATTAGCCATAGAGAAAGAACGAGCAAAAGCAACTAAAGGAAATCGCAAGAGTAGTTGCTCAGCCTGTAGCATAGGACAGTGACATATAAATAAGAATGAAGTTTAGCAGCCTGAAGAGGTTGTGGAGTTTGGAGATTTTGCTTTGCCTAGTGGAGCAGCCAGGGTCAGGGAGAAGAAAATCATGAGCCTCCAGACAGGATTATAAAGGGAGAAAGGGAGGATAGTGAATCCACCTCCATGACCTTGAGGACCAGGAGCAAGACAAGACCTATTACACAGGCACCCCTGAGGCAGGCTAAGGGTCCTATCGGAGTGTGTCCATTTTCTACACAAGACTGCTAAATAGGTGGTGACTGTGAAAGTATATCGGGATGACCCCATAAAGATGGCCAAACAATTTGACTTACTAATAAAAAACTTAGACCCAGTCTGGAATGAAATTGATGTAATGTTGGGTGCCCTAACAGAAACACAAAAACAGTTCATCATAAAAGCTGCTACATTGGACCACTCAACTGAGGAAAGGTAGCACCAGCTGATCTTTTTGTTCCTGAGGCAACCCTCTAATGAAGTCAGAAGAAAGCTACAAAAGCTTAAAGCACCTGATGCAAGGAATTTGGAAAAGTTAGTTGAGGAAGCCTGTCAAGTCTGAGGAATCAGGAGGCAGGGGAGGAGAAGCAGCTGGAGAGGCAAATAATGACAGTGAAGGTATCTGCCTTAGAGGGGACCTCTCAAGGGTAGAAGCTGACTTAGA
Organism: Upupa epops; assembly: GCA_013397515.1. Classification (NCBI taxonomy): domain Eukaryota; kingdom Metazoa; phylum Chordata; class Aves; order Bucerotiformes; family Upupidae; genus Upupa; species Upupa epops. The sequence goes on along the minus strand of VZRI01002301.1, from coordinate 9,542 downwards.
GAAAGATCAGTGTGCGGAATGCAGATGGAGTGGGTGGAATAAAGACAACAGGAATAGAGATGGATGGAGAAGGCAGCAACCTGTGGCTGCGTCACTTCAAAACTGAAGTGAACTGGGGGAGTCTTCCCTAGAGGATCCACTGGTTACACTGGAGTTAGGGAAATAATGAGAAGTTGAATTTTTAATAGATGCAGGAGCAATCTTTTCAGTGTTCAACCAAGACTTGACTCCAGTAGTGAATGAGTTTGTGCTAGTAAAATGGGCTACCAGCCAAACAGAAAAGGAATACTTTTTAAAACCTTTAGATTTTAAGTTGGGCAAGAAATTAGGGCTGCATACATTTTATACTTGCCAAATTCACCAAAGTCACTGTTGGGACGGGATGTATTGGACCAACTGAATCCATAAATTAGGTTTGAGGATTGGAAAATAGAAATGAAGGTGGGAGAGAATCAGTTCATTGGGATTCTGAGTTTAGCACTAATTGACAGAGATACGCGAAATTGTGGGTCAGGTATATCCTGGGACATGGGCTGTAGAAATACATTGCTAACCGAATTAACCCCCGAGCTGACTTGGTTTACCATCTTGGATCTAAAGAATGCTTTCTTTTGTTTACCCCTGGATCCTGAAAGCTAGAGACTGATTGCCTTTGAATGGGAAAATCCTAACTCTGGACAAGAGGTACAGTTAACATGGACAGTACTGCCTCAAGGATTTAAAAACGGCCCTACCATCTTTGGAAGCCAATTAACCTGAGACCTGGAGAGACAGGACCATCCACCAGGACGAGGTGTTGTACTGCAGTATGTTGATGACATACTAATAGCCACTGACACCAGAGAGTACTGTGTAGCATGGACTGTAGATGGCTTGAACTTTCTAGGACAAAAGGAGGCTATCTGCCAAACCCCTAGGCCGTGGACTATAAAGGAGTTACATACATCTCTAGGGATGACAGCATGGTTCAGACTACAAATTTACATCTACAGACTATTTGTAATACTTCTGTATGAGATGATAAAGTCAAATAACAGTCCCTTGATTTGGGATGGAGAAACCAACCAGGGTTTCCAACAACTAAAGAGGAAAGAGGGTACTCATGAGGGCTCCTGCCCTAGGATTACCTGGCCCCTCCAAGCCCTTTTGGCTGTATTCCCATGAAAAACAGGGAATAGCCCTGGGAATCCTAGCCCAAAGTCTGGGACCACACAAGAAGGCAGTGGCCTACTTCTCCAAATAACTAAATGAAACCAGCAAAGGATGGCCAGGTTGCTTGAGGGCTGTGGCAGCACTTGTTTTGAACATCCAAGAGTCTTGAAAATTTACCCTAGGACAGAAGATTACTGTGTTGGTTTCCCACACAGTATCTGCCGTATTAGAAAACAAAGGAGGATATTGGCTGATAGCCTCGCGGTTCAAAAACTGCCAAGCTGTCTTAGTAGAACAGGATGATGTTGAAATTGTGGTGATTAATATGGTCAATCCAACCTCTTTTCTCAGTGGGATCATAGGAGAACCAGTGAGGCATGACTGCTTACAAACCATTGAAGCAGTATATGCCAGCTGTCCAGATGTGAAAGAAGAACTGCTTGAAGATATAGAAGCATCGTGGCACACTGAGAGAAGCATCTGAAGCAGCCTTATCAATGGATCAATTAGAAGGAAAATTAGGGAATATGATAGATATGTAAGATATAAAGTAGCAATAGTGAGTCCCCAGCTTTAGGAGAGATTCAAATAATTCTCTGTAGATATCCCTACCAGGGAGTCACAATTAACAAATCATGCCCCATATTAAATGCTGTAAGAACATTTGTTATAAAAAGAACAGTCAGGGACTACACTTTTGAAAGGGAATGTCATGGTAGTCAAATTGTGAAAAAGATATTTATGGGAAATAAGATTGGCAAATAAAGATGATATGCTATAGTAGAGGTCAAAAGAATAATGGGGATGGTAGAATCCTTCTCACGACAGGAAATAATGAGTGGGAGCATTCCGCAAGTATGTTATCATCTGCATGGTATCGATCAGGATAAGGATGGTGTAACCAAACCTGGGTGCCTCTAATCAAAGATATGTACAGTAATGTTTACATTGAGAAGACCTAACATAATCGGCTGTGAATGGTCGCCAAACCCATATGTTCACATCCCAGGGGATGATGGGAATATGGATGTAGTGGCTGGACCAGTACTCCAAATTCAGATTAATGTTGGGAGCATTACACCTGCTAATTACAGCAGGATACACCACATATGAAGAGTTAACACCCACGTCTATTGGAATGAGTTTGACACTAGTGAGACAATTGTTAAAACCCCATGACTTGGCCAGCTTTACAAAAAAGGCCCATGAATATGCAACAGACGTCATGATGACAGCATAATATGGAAGAAATAGAATAGGGGTTTGAAAGACTAAAAGCCAATTGACAACATAGTTGATGGGAGGGTCTTTTGAGATATTCTCCAGCTGCAGCCGGAATTGTAAATATGATGTATCNACACTAGTGAGACAATTGTTAAAACCCCATGACTTGGCCAGCTTTACAAAAAAGGCCCATGAATATGCAACAGACGTCATGATGACAGCATAATATGGAAGAAATAGAATAGGGGTTTGAAAGACTAAAAGCCAATTGACAACATAGTTGATGGGAGGGTCTTTTGAGATATTCTCCAGCTGCAGCCGGAATTGTAAATATGATGTATCCCCCAATTGTAGTCTTGTTAATGGAAGCCCTTCCTCAAGCAAAGGGTTCTCAGAGCACACAGTGGAGTGCCTGGGGCAGCAGAGGAGTCCCAGCGCCTGGAGGTGTTGAAGGACAGACTGCCTATGGCCCTTAGCGCCCATCAGTCTGGCTGATGTGGTGACACTAGATCACAGATGAGCTCAGAGGGCTTTTCCACTCTCAATCATTCCGTGATTCTGGGATTCTGTCTCTCAGAGCTGGTAATGGAGCAGCTTTGCTGATGAAAAGTGCAAGATGAAAACATGTTTGTCCAGATTACACCTAAGGCAGCGTTCACCAGAGCTGAGAGTCTTTGCACTTTCAGGCCATGATGCCATAGAAAGGAAAAGTTCATTTATGTCTCCGGCTTCCTTATCATCTCCCCCCTCCTCCTCTAGTGGGTCAGAGGACTGTTGTGGGAAATGTGCCCAGGAGGGAGCTGGGAGCTACCTTGGCATTTCTCCTCTGGCCTGGACCAGGAGCAGAAGACAAGGGAAACACTAGGTTGGGGAAAATGTCCAGGGGTGGAGCTGGCTCTTCGGCTGGGGCCAGCTGCTTTGCTTGTAGCATGGTCTTGGCAGACAAGTGGGGCTGGAGCCCTCTTCCTCCTGGCAGGGCCTGGGCTCACCCACAGGGCGAGAAGGGAGGGAATCTTGCCACTGCATTTGCTTGCTTTTGCAGGTTGCTGGGGCAGCAGAGCATTTTTGGACATTGTTTTAAACCCCATTGCAGCTTGCAAAGAAAGAAAGGAGCCAGAGAGCAGAGCTGGAAGACCTGCTCAGTCAGCCATCCACAGTCCAGGAGGTTCCTACAGTGCATTGGTTACAATTTCCTGAGGCAAATGATGGAGAAGTTCACTAGGAGAGGAGTACTGTTGGATCTTGTCCTCACCAACAAGAAGGATCTGGTTGAAGCAGTGAAGGTGGAGGGCAACCTTGCTAACAGTGACTCTAAGAGTTCAGGGTCTCATGGGACAGGGTACTGGCAGGTAAAGGGGCCAAGATAGCTGGTTATCATTCGAAGACCACTTTGAAGCACAACACAATAGCATCCCTACAGGAAAGAAGTCAAGGAAGGGAGGTGGAAGACCTGTGTGCTTAAATGGGGAGCTACTGTATAAATTGAAGAGGAAGAAGAAAGTCTATAGGTCGTGGAAGGAGGGGATGGCCACTTGGGGTGATTATCAAACTTCTGGTGAGAGAATGTAGGGATGCAACTAGGAAAACCAAGGCCTCCTTGGAATCAAACCTTGCAAGAGAGGTCAAGGGTAACAAAAAGGGCTTCTTCAAATACATTGCAGGTAGAATTTAACCTAGAGGCAATGTAGGCTCCCTGCTGAAAGAGGTTCATGCCCTGAAGACAGAGGATACAGAGAAAGCAGAGATACTGAACACCTTCATTGCCTCTGTCTATACTTCTGGGAGCTGTCCTGATGCCAGGGAGCTGTCCATACTGCTGAGGTTCCAGAGTAATTTCAGACAAGAGAGGAGGCTGCCTTGTTCGATGAGAACTGGGTTAGGGATGTATTCAGCAAACTGGATGTACATAAATCCATGGGCCCTGATGGGATGCATCCTCGTGTGCTAAGGGAGATGGTGGAAGTCATTGCTATCCTCCATCATCTTTTCTAAGTCATGGGGATCAGGAGAGGTGCCTAGAGACTGGAGGTTGGCAAATGACACTCCAATCTTTAAAAACGGTAAGAAGGAGGACCTAGGTAAATATAGACTGGTCAGGGTCAACTCCATCTCAGGAAAAGTGATGGAACTATTTGTTCTGGACACTGTCTCTAAGCACATCAAGGACAAGATGGTCATTAGGGACAGACAGTATGGCTTCATCAAGGGGAAGTCATGCTTCACAAACCTGATGGCCTTTTATAGGGCATAACCAGGCGGATAGATGACGGCAGAGCTGTGGATGTGGTCTATCTTGACTTCAGTACAGCATTTGACACAGTCTCACATAGCATTCTTGCAGTTAAACTGAGGCAGTGTGGACTGGATGATTGGCTAGTGAGGTGGATTGTGAACTGGCTGCAGGAAAGAAGCCAGAGAGTGGTGGTTAATGGGACAGAGTCTAGTTGGAGACCTGTGTCTAGTGGAGTCTCCCAAGGATCAGTATTGGGACCAATCCTCTTCAATCTATTCATTAATGACTTGGATGAGGTATTAGGGTGCACTGTCAGCAAGTTTGCTGATGACACAAAGCTGAGTGGTTGTCGTTGACACCCCATCAGACTGTGCTGCCATTCAGCATGACCTGGGCAGGGTAGAGAGCTTGACAGAGAGAAATTTAATGAGGTACAACAAGGGTAAGTGTAGATTCTTGCATCTAGGCAAGAAGAACCCCAGGGACCAGTATAGAGTATAGTTTGAGAACTGACATGTTGGCGGGCAGTGTTGGAGAAAGGGACCTGGGGGTCCTCGTGGACAGCAGAATGACTATGAGCTAGCACTGTGCTCTTGTGGCCAAGAGGGCAAACAGCATCCTGGGTGTACCAGAAAGGCAGTGGTTAGGAGATCAAGAGAGGTTCTTCTTTCCCTCTACTCTGGGCTAGTGAGACTGCGTCTAGAGTATTGTGTCCATTTCTGGGCTCCACAAGTCAAGAGGGACACAGAGCTGCTGAAGGGTGTCCAGCATAGCACAACAATGGATGAAGGAAGCAAAGCACCTTCCTTATGAGGAAAGGCTGAGGGAGCTAGGTGTCTTGAGCTTGGAGGAGGCTGAGGGGTGACCTCATTAACATCTATACATATGTGGGGGTTGGGTGTCAGGAGGATGGAGCCAGGCTCTTCTCAAGGTCATCTAGTGATAGGACAAGGGGCTATAGGTGCAAGCTGGAACAGAGGAGGTTCCATATAAATATCAGAAGGAACTTTTTCACAGTGAGGGTAATGGAGCATTGGAACAGGCTGCCCAGAGGGGTTGTGGAGTCTCCTCTGGAGTAATTCAATAACTGCCTGAATATGTTCCTGTGTGACTTGATCTAGGTGATCCTGCTGTGGCCTGGGGATTGGACTAGATGATCTTTTGAGCTCCCTTCTGATCCCTAATGATTGTAATATTCTATGATTCTATAAAATTTTAGTGTCCTTAAGGGTGGATACTACAACATCACTGAAAAACTTATCTCAATGGCCAAAGAATCTCAGCATGAAAAGTTTTATCATCTAATAGTTCTCTTGCTAAAATTTTTGGACATAGTTTGTTTTTCATGATATACCTCAGAAAAAAAAAATCTGCCTTCACCCTCAGTAATTACCTGTTATGCCTTTGAAAATAGTGGTCTTCCCCTCAGCTTCCTTTTCTTGGCTAAAAATCCTTCTCTTACCACATGTCCTGCATGTCGTTACCACATTCCTAGCCCTCTGTTGTAGTCATCCCAGTTTTTATGTTATTTCTTCTGTTTCGTGTTGGAGACTCAAACTTCACATTGTAGTCCAGATAGGTCCTGTAGTGTCAAACAAAGGGTCACTTCTCTTGACCTGTGAGCTACAATTGCGGTGTTACAGCACACACTGCAGTTATCCTGTCATTGCAATGTCAGGATTGAACGAGGCGGGATGACCTATCGTCGTGAATCAGAAGCTGTTTATTGTCTAAATAGCTGGGTTTATATACTCTATGACATTCTTCACACAAAATCCTTACACCAATGATTTTTGTTTTCATCACATTTGAAAGTCACACAATTCGGTTGATACAGGTGGCCGATATGATAAGTCACATTAGCATTTTATCTTATCTTATTCAACCAATTCTGCCTAGTCCCCTAGTCCCACCCTGCCTGCATTCCATTCATATCCCTGTCTGTTCCTGCCAGGGTCTTAGGTTTATCCCCTCACCACTGACTAAAGTTGCCCTGCTTTCTGTCTTCAGAGTTTCCATATTGCAAGGTTGAAAATATCACATCTGCATATGAAGACAAAATGAAAAACTGACACCTGCTGTGCTTGAGGATGGCAGAGCATGAAGAGGTGTTGAATTTAACATTTCCATGAGCTCCTTGAGAAATCCAGAAAATTATAATCACCATAGTAATGCTGAACTCCCTTGCATAAATGTGATTCTGTATGTAACTATGGACAAATGCTATAATTTCTAAAGAAAACAAGAACCTTTATAAGTGAGATTATTTGTGGATGTAGTTGGAAAAACTACTAAGGTACCAATGGATTCAAAAGTATTTGCATTTGGTAAAATTTTCATACTACCAGTAAATATGTTTTACAAGTTATGTAATATCTTAGATTATAAAGTGTTGATATTTTGATTAGATAGACTCGTTCATCCTCGAATGTAAAGGAGACCACAGTGTGAAAAAACATGCATGATGCTTCTAATACTGAGTGCATTATTGTGTTGATTCTGAGAGCAAGAGTATATTTCTCTTTATGGTTCATAAGAAACATAAGAAACTTGAAATGTTGCATCTGCTCATTTGTGCAGTTTTGATGAATTTTGTAAGCAACTAATCTAGTTCTTGCAATCAAGAGGAATGAAAAAGTGGCATATAAATTCTTCGCAAGGAAGAATAAAAGATTTCTGGGTGTTCTTTGTGTGGGCTACAGTCAGTTCTCTCATATAAAGATGTGTGCAGTATCCTAAGATAACACTGAACAATGTGGAAAATACGGATAATTGGTACACCTGTACTGTGCTTGGAAATAAGCTGGCTCTTGGAGCCAAAGCTATAGAGGCACATCAGCATGACAGGAGAGATGGGCAGACTCTAATAGGATGTGTTTCAACAAGTCTGTCAGATTTGCATTTTGGTTATAACAACCCCAGGCAGAACTATAGGCTAGGAATGGAGATCTTGGAGAGTACTCAGGTAGAAAGAGACTTTGGGGTATTGGTGGACAGTAAACTTAGCATGATTCAGCAATGTGCCCAGGCTGCCAAGAGGGCTAATGGCATCCTGGCCTGTATCAGGAATGGTGTGGCCATCAGGGAGAGGGAGATTATCCTCCCCCTGTATTCAGCACTGATTAGACTGCACCTGAAGTATTGTGTTCATTTCTGTGCCCCTCAGTTTAGGAAGGATGTTGAGGTGCTGGAACGAGTCCAGAGAAGAGCAACTAGATTGGTAAAGGGCCTGGAAGGTAAGCCCTACGAGGAGATGTTGATGGAGCTGCATCTGTTTAACCTGGAAAAGAGGAGGCTTAGGGGTGACCTTATTGCTGTCTATAACTACCTAAAAGGTGGTTATGGTCAGGCAGGGGTAGGTCTTTTCTCCCTGGACATTAGAGACAGGACAAGGGGTCACAATCTTAAGCTCCATCTCAGGAGGTTAGGCTTGACATTAAGAAGAGTTTTTTTACTGAAAGAGTGATCCTGTTTTGGAACGGGCTGCCCACGGAAGTGGTTGCATCGCTGTCTCTGGAGGTGTTTAAGGTTAGTCTGGATGAACTGCTGAGTAGCACGATCTAGATGTCAGATGTTTAGGTTTACTTGGTTTATTTTAGGTTGGACTGGATGATCTTTAAGGTCTTTTCCAGCCTCATCATTACTGTGATACTGTGATACTCTGATAAGAAAGAGGATATGAAAGTGCAACCTGCTTCAGAAGGAAGAGAGTATATAGCTTAGAGTGTATTTTATTAGGTCATAACACAAGGTCAAATAAATTTTATTATTACCTTAATACTTTCTTGAAGAAGATTTTGTTAAAGTAGCAAAATCTGGAACTTCTGTTATTTGGGAGTTTTCCCTTCTCTCACCTATTGCAGAAAGATGACTTTATATTCCCTGGTAGAATTGTGGCATTTTATCTTGGTATTTTTATAGCCAAGAATATAATGTATTTGTTTACTTTTTTCTTTTGCTGAGGAAAATATCTGGTTATCAGGTTTGTTGGTTGGATTTTGAATACTACAGACTTGAATGATGAAACTGTAGCAGACAGTAGGTCTTTCTGTCATGTAGATAAGCTCTGAAGAATAGACCACCTTTATAAACGTAATCACCAAACACATGTGCTTTACTTTCAACACAGGCATCTGACTGATGCTTTGACTTGAGGGATTTGGATGACTCTGAGCAGTGGCTCGTGCTGATTTAAAGGAGCAAAATTATCAGAGCATAGGCTTCAGAAATGTTAATCTGACTGACATTTCATCATTATACTATAAGAAAAGTCTAATTGCATTTTAAACCTGCTAAGGAATGGAAAGAAAATCTGTAATTGTATTAAATTCCATTCCCATAATTCATTACTTCAGAATATTGACTTGTTCCATACATATTATAACTAAATGAACACTAGAGTTAGCTTTCTGTCATAAAATCATCAAGGTTGGAAAAGACCTTCAAGATCATCAAGTCCAACCAGCCACTCTGCAACCCTGAACCAGTAAATCATCCTCTGAAACATCATGTCTTCCTATTTGTTGAACCCCTCCAGGGTTGGTTCCTCCACCCTGACCCTGGGCACCCTGTTCCAAGGCCTTCCCACTCTTTAGGGGAAGATATTTTCCTAAGATCCAATATGAACCTCCCCTGGCACAACCTGACCCTATTTCCTCTTGTCCTATTGCTAGTCCCTAGGGAGAAGAGGCCAAGCCATAACTCACTCCAACCTGCCTTCAGGTAGTTGTAGAGAGCAGTGAGGTCTCCCCTCAGTTTCTTCTTCTCCAGGCTGCACAGACCCAGCTCCCTCATCCTCTCTTTATTCAGACCTGTTTTTCAGGCCCCTAACCAGCCCAGCTGCCTTTCTCTTCCCCCTCTCCAGCACCTCAATGCCTTTCCTATACTGCAGTGTGCAATACTGCCCCCAATACTTGAGATGCAGCCTCACCAG